>CM060885.1:20135000-20175000 GCA_030762935.1 Hymenopus coronatus
AGTACGCATAGAGAAAATAAAACTCACAGGGAAATATAAGCAAAGTAGTAACCATCCTCACCATTCTAAAAGATATAGAACTACTATAATTTAATCGGTGTTGTAGAAGCGATGGTAACGGCGAATAGAATATTTAGCTTTTGATAATGGGGTGTTGAACTCAAAGTATATGTAAATTGTGAAATAACTTGAGTTAAAGTACACGTTGAAGGGTCTTCTTTATAAAACAATTTTTTTTAGAAAAAGGTCCGTGTGTGATCAGATTTGAGTATCGCTTTACCTAGTGTATTACCTCATTATCCTTCTACTTATAAGGAGCTAAGTAATAAGACCATTTTTGCTAATAATTATCCTGACTAGCATAAATTAAATAGTAGAGAAAGTCTTGTGAATGGAATACATCACACTTTTAGAAAAAAGGTCCGTGTGTGTCTGTGTGATGTCTTTGGACAGTATAACTCAAAAATGAAAAGTAAGTTGAGTAAAAAAGTTGGTATGTAAGTTTAGATCTCTTGTAAATCCTAGGGGAATGTTAATCCTAAATATGTGAGGTTAAGCCGGCTAAAAAAAAAAAAATAGTATCTTCCAATATGCGACACGTAGATTTTTGGAAAAATACTCGAACCCCCAACTTCCCTTTACATGAAATATTTTTTGAAATTTTCAATCTTCTCAAAATTGGTTCTATTGATTTTAATTAAAATACTGTTTATTAAATTGTTTACGTGACAAATAAAATGTATAACTTGAATTTTTAGGGAATAACCTTTGAAGTTCTCTTCATTCTGAATGACTTGAGACAGAGAGAGACAAAAAGAATGTAAACCTCGTCAAAACACACTGTTTATTCCTATAAATTCTTGTGGAGCTTACCGTTTCTGACATATTCCTTGTTATTGACCTAAATTTTAAAATATACTTTTCAAACAGAAATAATTCGTATTTCTTTTATTTTACTCCTGGCTATGTAAAGAGAACGAAATTTCAATGACAATCGCATAACGACAGCATTAAGACATTGAACTATCGCGTTAGCATAGTGTATTCCCTTAGTCCTCTTCTACTTTAAAGTACCTAAGTAATAGCTATTGGTCACCCTACTAATGTATATGTAAATTAGCATAAGAAGATAGAAGAATAATCTTTTGTAAGAAGTTTGTGAGCACAATATGTAGAAAAAGGCATATGAATGTAACATAGTTTTTACTGTGTGAATGTATGTATTACCTTAAACGAAAAGTGTTTATGATTAAAATATTTTGAGAAATACTCAGCTAATCCATTTTAAGTGTCCAGATAGTAGATGTTAACATTTTTTCCAGTCAGATAATGTTTAAAAACAGTGCCGAAACGAACTCTATTTTAATTGCTAAAAAACACATTATTATACGGGCGAATTTTCTGCTTTAGAAGACTTAGTTGCATCACTTTACTTGGCTGTATATTTATTCAAAGTGTGTTATAACTTCTTTGTTTTGAATCAATTTTTGAAGCGAGTGTCAGCTCTAAAGGGTTCACCGATCCCGGTGGGCGCGCTTGTTAAAGTGTATCGCTTTGGCGCTTCGTGGTACACAGGATCGTGGGTTCGAGTCCCGCCTTGGGCATGGGTGTTTCTGTGTTTGTAAATGTGTCTATGTTTGTTTATGTATATGTAACAGGAAAACGTTAAAAATAATAAGGTCTACTAAGGAAATATAGGAAAGTGGAAAAAATGGAGAAAAAAGGAATACAGCGCCGGAGTCCTGCCAAGCCTCCGGAACTGTATTTTATAAAAAAATAAAAAGGGAAAAAGCTTACGCAGTACACAGAAGGCGGAGAGGTTGCGTAGCAGCACGGCGTCTAATCGACGAGAACTAATATGGAAACATCAATCATAAAACAAAGCCAAATAGTGTGCTTCGCAATATCACAAAAACCCAAAAGAAAAGAGAAAATGAGCAATAAAAATATAACTTTTTCTTGCATAAGTATCAGCATCTACTCGTATTCCTTCTGCAAAGATAATATTTTATTCAAATTCGCAGGGGAAGAACCAATCTCACCCTGCTGAGCCCTGTACTAGCGGTATTTAAGTCCTCTCTTACATCTTTGACGGAATTTCGACATTGACCAAACAAAATACAGTGTGAACGAGGTTTTTAAAACGAGTTAAATTATATGGAGAGCGCGATGCTGTGGAGCTTGCTAAAAATAAATAATAAATAAAAGAAAGGGAAAAAACTAGTAGTTGTACTTAGCCGTCGCAGATTGCTAGATAGTGTGCAGTGAAATAAATACATGCATACTTAGAGGTGATTTAGGGTCCAATTCCCCAAAACTTCTGACCTGTTTTTAATTAAATTCATATCTAAGCAATATGCGTAAAGTTCATTTGAAAACAAAAGTTACTCGTATACTGCTGCTAGCATATATACAAGAACAAGATACATTTTAGGGTGCTGTTAAGTTTAGATCTAGTAATGATAATTCGCCCCGAATTTTTTTATGTATACGGACATGTGCACATTATCTAATAAAATATTTTATTTAATACTGTGAGTGTATTTGAAGTATTGAATGTTTAATATTGGAATTTTTGTTTAATATTACACGCAGGAACTATGGTGGGAGAAAGTTTATAATCCGACAACACGTCGGTTAACTGCAGACGACAGCTGGCGTGTAGAATACATGGCTAGGTGTATAATATGTGTATAGGTAGGTCACATTCCGCCGGTTTTACGACATGGACATTCAGTCTGAGCGCCTTTCGTCCTAGGCAACATCTCCGACATACGAGCACCTGTGCGCTCTGCGGTTGGACAAGTGACGATAAAACAGCATGGCATGCTATACTTTTAAATGAACAGCTAGTATTAATCATTATAGAACTTCTGGTAGACATGGCACTTTTTCGGATCCACGGATGTTGTAGCGGAGAGCTGCAACGAAACTGATCAAAAGCCGTTATAAAGGAGTTCTAAGTGTAGTTTGAATCCCCCGAAAGATCTTGTGAGACGTTTTCCAACCCATAAATTCTCCTCTGCTAATACATAAGTGCGTTTTGGTGTAATGTGTCAATGTATGATGTGTTTAACTCTATCTGGTATATGGCACAAGTTCTACCAATGCCCGAGAAATATGCACAATTAATTGAACGGGCTACATTTGGTGTGATTCCTTTATAAGGTCGCTCGAGATCAACTTCAACAACCACCCGGAAAAGGAGGGTTTGGTTTGGTTGCTGTCTATTTGATAAGTAAGGTACTTCTTGCGAAAGGGATACTGGAAGCTCAAACTGGGTTTGGGGATGAACAGGATATCCTTTTGGGCTGCTTTGCAACAGTCACCGCAGGGGCTTGGAGTTGTTCCAGTAAGTTTTCGTCCCATGTGGGATTTGTTGAGAAGAGGTTACTGTATAAATATCTACTCACAAAACAGGCGAAATTATCTGAAATTCAGGCTAAGTATCCGAATAACAATTGGAATACAATTTGGAAGGAGTTCAGGACCACGTACATTCCAACACACACAGATAGCATACGAACAGATCCATGAAAATATCCGGCATAATATGGCGCAGAGTCCATTGTGCCAGATTTGTGGAAGGCTTGAGGAATCGACTCACCCAATGTGTGGAAGCACAACCCAGCTATGGAACTGGACAACCAGAGAATTTGAAAAACTGTTCCTCACGCGTGCAGAACTATATGGCTTATTTCTTTAGTTGCAACCTAGTAGTACATACTATGAATTTCTGCAAATATGGTTTGCAATTGGGCACCAGTATTTTGTGTTCACAGAGACAATCAAGAAGTCGTCTCTTTCGTAAGACTGTTGAGAAAAGAACGACTTCACTTAGCTGAAGTCCCCGTGTGGCGAAACGGTGCGCTTTACAGATTGCCTGTCTTGGTGTGTGACAAGAAGCGGGAATCTATGACTTGCTTACGGGCAGCTGGTTGATTAATGTTTTGAAAAAGAAAAAAAGGAAAAAAAATCTTAGGTGTTCCATTCACATGACTTTCTCTACATCTCTGCAACACATTATTGTTGAAAAGTTTATGCTTCTATTTACTTCATGCTAATCGAGAAAATAAGGGAGTATCATAGGTTAAAGTGATAGTCAAAAGCTGGTTGCAATATAACTGAAGTTCTTTTGTTTGCATGGACCTCAGCTGACAAATTCTCGTATGAGAAAATTAAGTTTTTCAAAGCTGAAACTAAAAATAAGGAATATCCCTAAAACCATCACCTCCACGAAAAAAGTATATAACATAAATTGTGTGTTTTAATGTGCTCTACATTTTCTGTGTGGTAAGTTTTTGTCCATCCTTTACGGTTTAGCAGTTATGCAAAATTCCGTAAAACTCATCCCGAATAAAGTTGTCTTCAGAGGCTATTCCCAGAAAATTCTAGATATACATTTTATTTGTGAAAGAAATGGCTTTAATATGTGGATTTTAATCAAAATCGTTAGGGCCATTTTTAAGAAAAAAAAATTTCGAAAAATTGTTCATGTAAAGGGCAGTTTGTGGAGGGGGGATTCTCTTGAAAATCTTCGTGTTGCATCCTTGGAAGATACCAAACTTAAATAGCAAGTTTGGTATTTAACGGTCTTTTCGTTTTTGAGCTATGCTGCCCACAGACACTGACACACACACAACATACACACAGATCGACAGACAGACGCACAGAAATGGACATTTTTTCTAAAAGTGATTTTTTTTTGTATCAAAGGGTATCAAAACATATATTTCCGGTGAAATTTCGGTATCGAATTTTTGGGTGCATTACAATACCTGCTCTATACACTATATACATAGTATATGTAGAGAAAGTAAAAATGTCAGGTGCGACAAAGTTTGAGAAATGAGAAAAAAACAGTTTTAAAACGCTTTAAAAAAAATCTGATGTGTACCATTCACAGACTTTCACTATATCTCTGTTACAAATTATTGTTAAAAAGCTTATGTTTCTATTTACTTCATGCTAATCGAGAAAAAAATAGCAGAAATAGTCTTATTACTTGATTCCTTGTAAGTAGAAATGAAATAAAGGAATACAATGGGTTAAAGTGATAGTCAGAAGCTGGTTGCTATCTGACTGAGCTTCCTTTGTTTGTATGGGCAGGAGTTGACAAATTACTGTATGTGAAAAATAGAAGTTTTTCCAAGCTGAAACCAATAACAAGGAACATATCAAAAACCATCAACTCCAGGAAAAAAAATATATATTTCATAAATTGTGTGTTTTAACGTGCCCTACATTTTTGTGTTAGTTTTTGTCTTGAGGTTTAGCAGTTATGCAAAATTCCATAAAATTCATCCAGAATAAAGTAGTCTCCAGAGGCTATTCCCATAAAATTCAAGATATACATTTTTTTTGTCATGTAAATATCTTTAATATGCGATATTTTAATCAAAATCGTTAGGGCCATTTTTGAGAATATAACATTTTCGAAAAAATGTACCATGTAAAGGGTATGGGGATGGGGGGATTTTCTTGGAAATCTTCGTGTCGAATCCTTGGAAGATACCAAACCTAAACACCAAGTTTGGTTTTCAACGGGCTTTTCGTTTTTGAGCTATACTGCCCACAGACACACACACACACACACGGACATTTTTCTAAAAATGCTTTTTTTGGATTCAGGGTCTCAAAACATGTATTTCCGGTGAAATGTCGGATTCGAATTTTTGGGTGCAATTCAATACGTTCTGCATACACTATGTACATGTACATATAGAGGAAGTAATAAGGTTCGGCGCAACGGTGAGTTTGGTAATGATAATCTGCTGTATTGTGTACAAAGACAGGTTAAATATTCAGGGGCATAGACCCTCTTGAAGAGAAAGTGATTAGTTAGTTATTACTATAAAGAGGATTCTATGCATATACTAAAAATTCTGATGTGTACCATTCACATGACTTTCTCTATATCTCTGCAACAAGGTATTCTTAAAAAGCTTATACTTCTATTTACTTCATGCTAATCAGAAAACATTAGCAGAAATGGTCTTATTTCTTGCTTCCTTGTAAGTAGAAGCGAAATAGGGGAGTACCATAGGTTAAAGTGATAGTCAAAAGCTGGTTGCTATGTGACTGAAGTTCCTTTGTTGGTATGGAAAGCAGCTGACAAATTCCTGTATGAGAAAAGTATAAGTTTTTCAAAGCAGAAACTAAAAATAAGGAATGTCCCAAAAACGATGAACTCCACGAAAAGATGTATGTGACATAAGGTGTGTATTTTAACGTGTTCTACACTTTTTGTGTAGTAAGGTTTTGTTCATCTCTTACGGTTTAGCAGTTATTCAAAATTCCGTAAAATTCATTCAGAGTAAAGTACTCTTCAGAGTCTATTCCCAGAAAATTCAAGATATACATTTTATTTGTCAGGTAAATATCTTTAATATACGAAATTTTAATCAAAATCGTTAAAGCCATTTTTGAGAAACAGAAAAATTTCGAAAAAAGTTCCATATAAAGGAGAGTTGAGGGTGGGGGGGATATTTCTCAAAATCTTTGTGTCGCTTCCCTGGAAGACACTAAACTTAAATACTAAGTTTGGTATTTTACCGACTTTTAGATTTTGAGTTATCATGTTCACAGACACACGGATACACACACGGACCTTTTTCCGAAAATGCTTTTTTTAGATAAAGGGCATATATTTCCGGTGAAATCTCGGTATCGAATTTTTGGGTGGAGTGCAATACCTTTTCTATGCACTATGTACATAGTACGTGTAGAGAAATAAAAATGACGTTTTCCGAATGCTCAGCATTGAAGGGCCTGAATATGGTCTATGATGGGCGAGGCTGTTGTTCCACTGCGGTAGTTTAACTTCATTTCAGTCACTTTATGAGGAGAATTTCACTGCAGTAGTATAACCTACGTATGGGCCAGGAATACAAATTTGCTCGGACAGCCTGCATAAATTCGACTGTTGAGCGGAGAAATTAAATGGATAAGTCAGCGCAGTAAAGTACGTTATACCAGGGTCGGCTGATAAGTCCCGGGCCTCTCAACGAAAACAGCATTTAAACTTTTCTTGGTTTATTTCTCTACATAATCTCCAGAAAGGCCAATACATTTGTCATATCGGTGTTCTAATTTAATTAAACCATCTCTGTAGTGCGATTTCAAGGTCCTCAAAATATTACCGCATCAATGGCCTCCTCGATGGTGTGAAATTTTTGTCCTCCAAGATACTTTTTGAGGTTTAGGAATAGGTGGTATAACTGGGTTCTAGATCTGGCGAATAGGGTGCATGTTCAAGCAATTCAAACCTTAATTCGCACATTTTTCTCATTGCAATACCTGAACGATGGGCCGGAGCATTGTCGTGATGAGACAACATTCATTTTTTTTTTTTTTTTTTTTTTTTTTTTTTTTTTTTTTCCAAATGAGATCTTTTTCTTTTCACCTCATCACTCAAATGTTGCAGTAAGCTTGCGTAGTAGTCACCAGTGATACTTATACCCTTTTCCAAGTAATCAATAAAATTAATTCTCCGTGCATCTCAGAAATCTCTCGCCATAACCTTGTTAGATGACAAAATTGACTTTGCCTCTTTTGGAGTTGCTTCACTGGCGCAATCCACTAATTTGACTGTGATTTACTTTCTGGAGTGTGGTGATGCATCAAAGTTTCATCTATGGTAATAAGCGGTCTCAAAAATTCACTGGGATTTTTACGGTAGCGTAAACTTTGTAATTGTGTTTGAATATTTGTATCTTGAAGTTCGGCACGCAAAGGGAAGAAAAAACAATAGATGCTATAAAACATAAATAATACTACGAAATGTGATGTGAGAGACTGTAAATTTTCCTTGAATAATAGTTGGAGTATTTTTAAATGATAAGACTTCCAAAATCTTCGCCTTCATCTCAGTTAACTTTAATAGAAAAAATCTGATGTGTACCATTCACATGACTTTCTCCATATCCCTGCAACAAATACTTCTTGAAAAGCTTATACATCTATTTACTTTATGCTAATCAAAAAAAATTAGCAGAAATAGTCTTATTACTCGCATCCTTGTAAGTAGAAGCGAAATAAGGGACAACCGTAGGTTAAAGTTATAGTCAAAAGCTGGTTGCTATGTCAATGAAGTTCCTTTGTTTATATGGATACGAGTTGACAAGTTCCAGTATGGGAAAAGTATACGTTTTTCATAGCAGAAACCAAAAATAAGGAATGTCACAAAAACGACGAACTCCACGAAAAAAATGTATATAACATAAATTGTGTGTTTTAATGTGCTCTACACTTTTTGTGTAGTAAGTTTTTGTCCACTTACGGTTTAGCAGTTATTCAAAATTTAGTAAAATTCATCCAGAATAAACTACTCTTCAGAGGCTATTCCCAGAAAATTCAAAATATACATTTTATTCGTCAGGTAAATATGTTTAATATCCGAAATTTTAATCAAAATCGTCAGAGCCATTTTTGAGAAAATCAAAATTTTCGAAAAAGGTTCCATGTAAAGGGTAGTTGAGGGTGGGGGGATTTTTCTCAAAATCTTCGTGTCGAATCCCTGGAAGGTACTAAACTTAAATACCAAGTTTGGTATTTTACCGACTTTTCGTTTTTGAGCTATCGTGTTCACAGACACACGGACACACACACACACACACACGGACCTTTTTGTGAAAATACTTTTTTTGGATATTGGGGACCCTAAAACATATATTTCCGGTGAAATCTCGGTATCGAATTTTTGGTGGAGTTCAATACTTTCTCTATACACTATGTACATAGTGCGTATGGAGAAAGTAAAAAAGGGGAGTGAAGAAAATGATATCGAAATATGTTACTGTTTTATGTTCATAGCTTAGAAATTTTAAATTACTTTTTTTTTTTTACATCAAATTGGTGTAATGGTGTATTCTTCAGGGAACTAATCTAACGGCAATATTCCAGTTCGTAGGATATAAACAATAGTATATGGCATGTATCAGCACATAAGAGTGAAAGTAATTGGCCAAGTGCAGACCTTTCAATCAGAAGAACTGTCTTTGATTTTCTCCCCTTAATTAGAGCCTGTAAGTGGGAATGTGGAAATGAATTGACAACTTACAAACAGAAATAAGTACACATTTAACGTAAAATTATCCAATGTGTTTTATTAACATGACTTTATTTATTCTGCAACAAACAATCCTTACATAAGTTGGATAGGTAGAGAGTCAGACTGAAAAATCCAATCCATTCAACCTCGGTCTCTAGCCGGATGCTCTACCACTGAGGTACCATGGCAACATGCCGGCATAGCATTGAACTTCTCAACTAACTCGCATGTTTCCCGGTAAACCACAAGGTGATCTCATTATTTTGAGATGACAACCCCAATGGCGACTTACAATGCTGTAAGTACACTAAGTCCCAGGATTCATAGTATAGCCAACTATTATTGTCAATTTGTATAGGAATAATTGTTTTTCACACAAGCCGTGTGTAGGACAGGAGTTGGATGGATAGAGTCAGACTGAAAAATTCAACCACCTTGTGGTTTACCTTGAATCATGCGAGTCAGTTGAGAAATTCAATGCTACGCCGGCAAGTTGCCATGTTAGCTCAGTGGCAGAGCAACCGGCTAGGGATCGGAAGATCCGTGCTTCAAATCCCGGCTATGTCATTGAATTTTTCAGTCTGACTCTACCTGTCCTATTCCTATTCTACACACAGTTTGTGTGAAAAAAGCAATTAAACTAATATTATTACATAAGGTTATTCTTCTCTCTACTTCAGCTAATATATATAAACATTAGCAAACGTTGTATCATTACTTGGTTTTTATAAGTAGAAGGGAAATAAGGAAATATACCATGAGAGGCATTCAAAAAGTCCTTATAAACTCCAAGAAATTACACTCATAGCATCGAAAAAAGTTTGCATTTAGTAACCGTCGGTTCTTACCAGATGGCAGTAAGCCTCCATTTGTAATTGAACTGATCATCAGAGCCAGAGTGACTAGAACTTAAAATTGACTCATCTGGTTACATAAATTTACGTGTCATTTGTTTAATTTAAGTTTAATACATGTTTATTCGGGGCGAAAAGAGTTTGAAATGAAGACGCAGTTAATGAAAGTATTTAAATGTAGACATTAGATAGATAATAATAACCAAATATTAATTGCTTGTTGGACATAAATTCCAACAGCCTTTTATCTTTGCTATGAAATTCCCCATAAATACAACCACTTGCAAAACATTTAGCGACGTAGGGGCCCAGCAGTTTTAATTGTTATGGAAGTTCAACATTTTCCCTTTGTCTTCACACACCAGGCATCTTCCCAACTATTTTCCGCACTATTAAGGTAAAGATTCAATAATTTCTTTCCTCTCTGAACTCTGAATGATGACGTGCCTTAAGAAGTTTGCTTTCCAAACTCAGTTTATTCACATTTAATTAACAAAATAAACACATTTTATTTTACCTCTACGGTGTTATGCATTTAAAAGGTTTAAGGCATGACAAAAGTTTAGCAAAATACCCAATGTGTAGGAAAATAAATACAGATTTCCATTGTGTATTATACTGCAGTGAAACAAAAGAAATGGCGCGAACAGGCATTATATAAATGAAAAGATTTAGATAAAAATATTAATTACATACATTTTAAACCATAAAAAATCTTATGTGTTCCATTCACATGACTTTCTCTAGATCTCTGCGACAATTATTGTTGTTAGAAAACTTACGCCTCTATTTGCTTTATGGTAACCGAGAAAACATTAGCAGAAAGTCTTATTACTTACTTCCTTGTAAGTAGAAGCGAAATAAGGGAGTACCATAGGTTAAAGCGACAGCCAAAAGCTGGTTGCTATGTGACTGAAGTTCCTTTGTTTGTATGGACAGGAGTTGACAAAATTCTGCATGAGAAAAGTTACATTTTTTAAAGCTGAAACCAACAAGGAATATCTCAAAAACAATCAACTCCACGAAAAAAATGTATATAACATAAATGTTGTGTTTTTTTAACGTCCTCTACATTTATTTTACCAACTTTTTGTTTTTGAATTATCATATTCTTAGACATACGGACCTTTTGTCTGGATTTAGGGAGGCCCAAAACTGGTATTTCCGGTGAAATCTGGATGTCGAACTTTGGGTGGAATGCAAATACCTTCTCTATACACTATGTACATAGTACGTGTAGAGAAAGTAACTAGCTATACGTCCGACTAGAAAGGGGTCTTCTGATTTGTGGCTCTGGACGGGTTGATGCACAAGGCATATCGCCTGTTGTATAATTTAGACTTACAGAATATTTGTGTGCACTTCAAGGGTGTGAACCAAGTTGCAACCGCGACAATATGACTAATACAAGAGGTACAAATCGGTCGATTCTCTGTCTCTTGTTAAACTGAGTGGCTCGTGTAAATACTGAGTAGTAGTTCTCGTTGCTTGGTTTCACTGCACATGTCAGGGAGAAGGTCGGTATGGTACACGCTGCCCTACGGCAGTTGTTTCCCATCTTCCGCTCCACGATTCCTACACACCTAAAATTACGGCTATACCGCGCGGTCATCCCGCCCCTGATACTGTACGGCTGCGAGGTCTGGCTCGTTCCACCATCCGCAGACTGCATGACCGTGCAGAACAGGGCACTGAGGATGATATATGGCACAGACCGTAGATTTCCGTCCCATATTCTCCATTCCCACTCCGGAATCCCTTGCATAGTGGACGTTGTGCGAGAAAGAGCTCGCACAATATACACTAAACTTGCTCCCCACCCAAATCCTCTGGTGAACACTCTCGGTCTCTATGACCACACGCTGCCTAGGAGACGCGTAAGCTACCGCCTTCCCAAGGACGCCTTGGGATGGCAGTTTTCGGCCGCCTCTCCCTTCTTTACAGTATCACCCACCAAGTTAAGCAGCATCGGGCCCGGTCACAACTCCGATGGGTGACCGTCAAGTTGTTCTCCGACCAGATTCTGCAACACTGGCTTTCCCCCACCCCCTACCTAAATCCTTTCAGTTCTCCCCGCTAGCTGGCACTGCTTTCCTTGACAGCCCGCAAGCGGCTGGCCAAGTTAAGCAGCATCGGGCCTGGTCCCTCTCTGGGTGGGTACCACTCCGGTAGGTAAGCCAGCCCGCGCCGGCAGCACCAAGGGAAACACCCTGCCTACATTACTTTGACACAGACATAAACGCTTATTGCTCAGCATATATCCGAGTCACCCAGTACACCTTTATCCCAGTTTATTCAGTCTTATAGCAACCAGCTTTTGACTATCACTTTAACCTATGAAAATCCCTTATTCTGCTTCTACTTACAAGGAAGCAAGTAATATGACTATTTCTGTTAATTTTTTCTGGATGATTATGGTGTAAATAGAAGCATAAGCTTTTTAACAATAATTTGTTGCAGAGATGTAGAGAAAGTCATGTGAATGGAACACATCAGATTTTTAATACATATAGTTTAGTATTTTGCTACACGCAAAAGAAAACGCGAAAGAAAAGTAAGGAAAATCAGGCAAGGTTTGCAGTGTTGGGTTGACGCGCATAGCAAAGGGTTGAAATGGAATTTGAGTTTTATTTATGGACGCTCTTTAAGTGTGGTGGATTTCAGCGTTCCATTCTATACGGGCTGAAAGATCTCTTAATTTTGCTCGAGGCCCCTTTATCAGGCTTGAGGTTCTTTTGCGTGCTGTAAATGCACTACACGAGACAGTGGCTCTACTTTCCTTCCGAAGGAAGAAACTCCTGTTTCGGGATCTATAATTTTAGGGGGTGTTTTACTTAAATTAGGAGGATATGGTTTATTACGGGTTGTTGAATATTTAATAGGAATTAGTATATTAGTCAATATATTTACCTCAGATAGATATGAAGGCATTAATTTCAATCAAAATATTATTAAAAGCAATATAATTAAAAAATAATTAAATCATATTTTGAAATCATTGAATTAAATCCTCTTATCTTCATTAAAATGTAAAGATAAAGCACCAAAAAATTCTATTCAACCTGAATCAATATATTTAATTGAATTAACCCAATCACTAAAGGTTTCTACCTCCCTTAGTAAAAGGAGGATGTTAAGGATGTCCAAAAAAAATCCTTCCCCTCCCCACGAAGCGATTTGAACCCACAACCTTATATACATGAAGTTAGCATGGCAATCGCTACACCACGGAGGTCAACAAGAAGTTGCTTGCTAGGACCAATAACATGTTTCCTCCTCATGTAGGGCACTGGATGTCCGAATATTGCCAATTCTCTTGAAACCGGAGCACGTATCGTGAATCGTTGCCTACTTTGGTCCAGGTGGACTTAGGCTGTTGTGCGTTTGCGATTTACTGCGCTATCCTTGTGATAGTACCTATCGTTATGGTCTTTGTAGTTATTGTTATAGTTAATATTAGAGTTTTCATTGTTTGTATTTTACAAAGAGAGAGAGTTCATACGTACAGAGACAGTAACAGCGCCAAAAGTCAGAGCCGGAGATACAGCGACTCTTGTATTTGTTTCATACACTTACTTATATACCAGCTATGATAAAAAAATCTGATATGTTCCATTCACACGACTTTCTCTACATCTCTACAATAAATTATTGTTAAAAAGCTTATACTTCTACGAGAAAAAAATAGCAGCAATAGTCTTATTAATTGTTTCCTTGTTAAGTAGAAGCTATATAAGGGAGTACCATAGGTTAAAGAGATAGTCAATAGTTGGTCGCTATGCGACTGGAGTTTCTTTGTACGGACAGGAGTTCCTGTATGAGAAAGTAAGTTTTTTTTAAAGCTAAAACCAAAAACAAGGAATACCTAAACAACGATCAACTCGACGAAAAAATGCATATAATATAAATTGTATGTTTTAACGTGTAGATTTTCTGTGTGGTACGTTTTTGTCCATCTTTTACGGTTTAGCAGTTATGCAAAATTCCGTAAAATTCAACCAGGATAAAGTAGTATTCAGAGGCTATTTCCAGAAAATTCAAGATATACATTTTATTTATCAGATATACAATTTATTAAATCTTAATTATAAGATATTCTAATCAAAATCGTTAGGATCATTTTTGAGAAAATGAAAATCTTCGAAAAATGTTCCATCCAAAGGGTAGTTGAGAGTGAGGTAATTTTCCTGAAAATCTTCGTGTCGCATCCTTGGAAGGTGCTCACCTTAAGTACAAAGTTGAGTATTTGACCCACTTTTCATTTTTGGGCTATGCTGCCCCCCCACACACACACACACACTCACGCATGGAACTTTTTCTAATTTTTTTTTTTTTTTTTGGAATAAGGGGTCCCAAACATATATTTCTGGTGAACACTCAGTAACGAATTTTTGACTGCAATACAAAATCTTCTCTGTACACTATGTACATAGTAGTGTAGAGAAAGTGAAAAGAAGATAGTTTATTAAATCCAATAAAAATAATACAAAAAACCTGATGTGTTGCATTCACATGACTTTCTCTACATCTCTGCAACAAAGTATTATTAAAAAGCTTATATTCCTATTTACTTCATATTAATAGAGAGAAAAAAATAGCAAATATAGTCTTATTGCCCGATTCTTCGTAAGTAGAAGCGAGATAAGGGAATACCATAGGTTAAAGTGATAGTCCAAAGCTGTATGCTATGTAACTGAAGTTCTTTTGTTTGTATGGACAGGAGTTGACAAATTCCTGTATGAGAAAAGAATGGTCTTCAAAGTATAAACCAAAAACAAGGAATATCTCAAAAACCATCAACTCCACGAAAAAACTGTATGTAACATAAATTGTGTGTTTTAACGTGCTCTACATTTTTTGTGTTGTAAGTTGTTGTCCATCGCTTACGGTTTAGCTGTTATGCAACATTCCGTAACATTGATCCAGAATAAAGTAGTCTTCAGAGGTTATTCCAAGAAAATTCAAGATATACATTTTATTTGACAGGTAAATATCTTTAATATACAGCATTTTAATCAAAATCGTTACAGCCGTTTTTGAGAAAATAAAAATAAATTTTTTCGTAAAAAGTTCCATGTGAAGGGTGTCGCATCCCTGGAATATGTTAAACTTATATGCCAAGTTTAGTATTTTACCGGACTTTTCGTTTTTAAGTTATCATGTTCACACACACACGGACACACGGACACACATACACACACACAGAGACCTTCTTCTGAAAGTGTCTTTTTTTGGATTCAGGGGACGTAAAACATGTATTTTCAGTGAACTCTCGGTATAGAATTTTCGAGTGGAGTGTAATATCTTCCCTTTACACTATGTACGTAGTACGTGTAGAAAAAGTAAATATAAAAATTATTATAATCCAAAATTATATCCAGTTTTCAATAATTGTTTAAGAAATGCAACATAACTTTGACGCCCATCCCCGGATACACTTTGAAAAATCTGATATGTTCCATTCACATGACTTTTTCTACATCTCTGCAACAAATTATTGTTAGAAAGCTTATGCTTCTATTTACTTCATGCTAATCGAGAAAAAATTATCAAAAATAGTCTTATTACTTTCTTCCTTTTAAGGAAGCGAAAGAAGGGAGAACCATAGGTTAAAGTGATAGTCAAATGTTGGTTGCTATGTGACTGAAGTATATGTATGGCAGGAGTTGACAAATTTCTATATGAGAAAAGTATAAGTTTTTTAAAGTTGAAACCAATAAGAAGGAATATCTCAAAAACGATCGACTTCACGAAAAAATATATATAACATAAATTATGTGTTTTAGCGTGCTCTACATTTTTTTGTCTTTCGTAGGTTTTTATCCTTCTGTTACGCTTTAGCAGTTATGCAAAATTACGTGATATTCACCCAGAATAAAGTAGTCATCATTGACTATTCCCAGAAAATTCAAAATTTACATTTTATTTGTCAGGTAAATATATTTAATATACGATATTTTATTCAAAATCGTTAGTCATTGTTGAGAAAATGAACATTTTCGAAAGAAAGTTCCATATAAAGGGTAGTTTGGAGAGGGGTGGGGGATTTTTCTCAAAATGTTCATGTCGCATCCCTGGAAGATACTTAACCTAAATACCAAGTTTGATTAGTTTACCCACTTTTCGTTTTTGAGTTATCGTGTTTACAGACACACGGACATATGGACACACACACGGACCTTTTTCTTAAAATACTTTTTTTTAGATACCGGGGACCCTAAAACGTATATTTCCGGTGAAATTTAGGTATCAAATTTTTGGGTGGAGTGCAATAACTTCTCTATACAGTATGTACATAGTACGTGTAGAGAAAGTAAAATATGTTAAATAAGGCAATTCATAAAACTATAAATATGATAAATAAATTTGGAATATATCAAATAAATTGAAATGATTGTGAAATGGTTTACATTGGTAGAACACGCTTAAAAGAACATAAGAGAACTATAAGTGGAAAGAGTTGGAAGGATCAGCAGTAGCTAAACATTTTCGGAAATTTAATTACGAAATTGGACAAGAAATAAAATTATTAAAAGCCATGAATATTCCGTCAGAGTTAGATATCTGGGGAAAAATCTTAATCCATAGTAACAGAAGTCGTGAAGCCAATTTTGATATAACACAAGCTGGCGTTATTTTAAAGTTAATAAAATTTTAAATTCAAGCTAAAGACCCAAAATTAGCAAACACTTCCGCGGCGTTCAGCCAGAGGTCACCAAAGTCGCGTCGGAAAAAGGCAGTTGTTATTGAAGTTCAGCTACTACTACCTAATGTCGCTCCGATCGGAACGGCACTTATATTAGAAGTCGAAGAAGCACATCTACCTTTCTTTTGGGGATTATAATCCCATAAACCGCCGCTTCAAGCGATACCGGCTTCCCCGCATGGCTTGCGGGCATCCCCGGTAACGAAGGAACACCTCCAACAGCTGTTGCGGCTAAGCTCCGTACAATCCTTCAAGAGTTGCTTGGACTTCAAGGGTTCAACTCCAAAATAAGTATTTTGTAAACTAATTACAGCAGCGTTGCACCATTCCTGGCAACCGTTGAGGAGCAAACTTGCTACCTCCTGTCACTCCCCAGCCTCATTTTCACCTGTCATCCTGCAAACCCCACATTCCCGTCAGTACGTGGTTAAATTCTTGCAAGAATGGGAACACGTCTAATGAACCGTCGGGCTGCCCTCAGCCTGCCAACTGATCATGCGAGCGTACGTCAGACGTCTGAAAACCTGCAACAAGATGACAACGAAGATTGTCAAAACGCGACCAGCAACCATCATAAAAAATAGTAAAGCGTGTCAGTAATGGACGAGCAAGTATGCACAACAAGAAAGCCTCATTGTACTGTATAGTATTTTAAATACTTTTCTGCGGCAAGTTAAACAGTACTTAAGTTCTGATCATCTTCCATGTGCATTTTCAAATATTACTTTAAAAAGGTTTAGAACTTCAGGTATATCATACATGTTTTGTGTGAAAACAAATATGATGTGTTCCATTCACATGACTTTCTCTATATCTCTGCAATAAATTATTGTTAAAAAGCTTATGCTTCTATTTATTTCATGCTAATCGAGAAAAAAGTAGCAGAAATACCCTTATTACTAGCTTCCATGTAAGTAGAAGGTAAATAATGGAGTACCATAGGTTAAAGTGATAGTCAAAAGCTGGTTGCTATGTGACTGAAGTTCTTTTGTTTGTATGGACACGAGTTGACAAGTTCCTATATGAGAAAAATATAAGTTTTTCAAAGCTGAAACCAATAACAAGGAATATCTAAAAAAATATCAAGCAATGTATATAACAAATTGTGTGCTTTAACGTGCTCTACATTTTTTGTGTGGTAAGTTTTTTTCCAACTCTTACGATTTAGCAGTTGTGCAAAATTCCGTAAAATTTATCCAGAATAAGGTAGTCTTCAGAGACTATTCCCAAAACATTCAAGATATACATTTTATTTGTCAGGTAAATATCTTTACCATACGATATTTTAATCAAAATCGTTACAGCCATTTTTGAGAAAATAAAAATAAAATTTGTCAAAAAAAGTTCCATGTAAAGGATGTTGCATCCGTGGAAGATGCTAAACTTAAATACCAGGTAAATATCTTTAATGAACGATATTTTAACCAAAATCATTAGAGCCATTTTTGAGAAAATCAACATTTTCTAAAAAAAAGTTCAATTTAAAGGGTAGTTGGGGTGGGGGTATTTTCTTGAAAATCTTCGTGTCGCATCCTTGGAAGATACCAAAATTAAATACCAAGTTTGGCATTTAACGGTCTTTTCGTTTCTGAGCTATGCTGTCCACACACACACGGACGTTTTTGCAAAAAAAAAAATTAGGATTCAGGAGGGCCCAAAACATGCATTTCCAGTGAAATCTCGCTATCGAATTTTGTGGTGGATTACAGTACCTTCTCTATACACTATGTACATAGTACGTGTAGAGAAAGTAAAAAAAAATGCTTCCGTATACATCCTGTAAAAGGTGTGAAATCATGTATGCATTTGGATATATATATATATCCAACTCAGGTGTGTAATTGTCTCTTAATTTTAAAAACACAGTCCTTTAAAACGTTATGTACTCACATATATTAGCTCATACTTCTTGGTTAGTCCAGTTTAACGAGGGAGCAATAGTTCGTACTTATTTGTTCAACCTGTAATTGAAACTGAATGTTTTATTGGGTTAGTATCCCTCAGTTTACAAACATTTTACACCCAGATGATGCACCTCCTATATCGGATAAATACTTCCCACCTCCCCTGCTGTATAGCGCGAGAGTAGGTCGACCTATCTCTTTTGTTTTGTTTCCAGAGATAGTGATGGGTTCTGTAGTGGCAGTACATTGAAGAAGGCACGATCAATGGCAGTAGAAGCAGGAGGCACCAAACATTTTATAGCTGACCTAGGTTAAATTTCCTATTGAGACAAGCAAGCCGTCTCTAGAGAGCCTCCTCTCAGCATCGGTGAGCTTGGGGGAACATCTGATAATTTTATACTTGAGGATTTCGAGATGATTGTGATTTCATCATTTATTCGCTGTCCCGAAATCGTATAACCGTCTTGTGCTGACTTAAGATTCCACAAACAGTAGTCGTTCAACTTATGCTTTTCGTTTATTACGGTCTCTACACATAGTGTATAGAGAAGGTATTGTACTCCACCCAAAAATTTGATATCGAGATTTCACCGGAAATATATGTTTTAGGGCCCCCTGTATCCAAAAAAAAAAAAAAAAAAAAAAGCATTTTCAGAAAAAGTTCCGTGTGTGTCCGTGTGTCCGTGAACACGATAACTCAAAAACGAAAAGCTAAGAAAACACCAAACTACGTATTTAAGTTCAGTTTCTTCCAGGGATGCGACACAAAGATTTTGAGAAAAAATCCCCCCATCCCAAACTACCCTTCACATGGAACGTTTTTCAAGAATTTTTATTTTATCAAAAACAGTTCCTACGATTTTGATTAAAATATCATATATTAAGGATATTTATCTGATAAATAAAATGCATGTCTTGAATTATCTTGGAATAATCTCTGAAAGATTACTTTATTCTGGATGAATTTTACAGAATTTTGCATAACTGCTAAACGTAAGAGATGGACAGAAACTTACTACACAAAAAATATAGAGTATGTTAAAACACACAATTTATGTTATATACATTTTTTTCGTGGAGTTGATTGTTTTTTTTTAGATATTCCTTGTTTATGGTTTCAGCTTTAAAAAGCATGCTTTTCTCATGCAGGAATTTGTCAATTCCTATCCATACAAACAAAGGAACTTCAGTCACATAGAAACCAGCTGTTAACCATCACTTTAACCTATAGTACTTCCTTATTTCGCTTCTACTTACAAGGAAGCAAGTAATAAGACTATTTCTACTAATTTTTTCTCGGTTAGCATGAAGTAAATAGAAGAATAAGCTTTTTAACAATATTTTTTGCAGAGAGGCAGAGAAAGTCATGTGAATGGAATATATCAGATTTTTTTTGGATACAGAGAAACCTAAAACACATATTTCCGCTGAAATCTCTAATCGAATTTTTGGGTGGAGTGCACACTATGTTTATAGTACGTGTAGAGAAAATAAAAAATAAAATTATGCTTAGTAAGTTAAGCTCATTTAGTCGCTTCGCCATTAAAATCGGATGGAACGCCCGAAGGACATCGAGAACGTTTTCTCCTAGATTTTAAGAGTATGGAAGAAAAACACCAAGTTAAGAGATGTATTATACAGTGAGACACAAATGCTGAATTCTACATAGTGCTGCTCTAGAAATCTCACAGAGGGGAAAAAGTAATACAAAATACAGTTTCTCATATATACCAAAAAGTCAGTGAAAGCATTTCATTAAAACTGAAAAGTATATGACGGGCAAATGGTTTTGTAAAATATACTCTAGTGATATGACTGAATGCGTTTCATTTCAATACTTTTCTTTAAATTCAAAAAATTTGATGTGCTCCATTCACATGACTTTTGCTACACCTCTGTAACAAACTATTTGTAATCTAATTCTTCTATTTCATTCTAAAACATTAACAGAAACGATCTTATTACCTAGTTCCTTCATAAGTAAAACGGAAATAAGGGAATTCACTAGGCTAAACTGACAATCACATGTTTCAAAATATGATTGCTATGGGATTGAAATCCTTTTCTTTGCGTGGCCAAGCGTTAACAAGAGCGAGTAAGAGAAAAGTTAAAGTATTTTAAAACTGAAACCAATAACAAGGAATACCTCAAAAACGGCCAACTCCACGTAAAAATGTATATGATATAAATTGTGTGTTTTATCGAGATCTAAATGTTTTGTGCAGTAAGTTTTATTCTATATCTTACGCTTTGTCAGTTATGCAAAATTCAATAAAAATCATCCAAAATAAATAGGTTTTTAGAGGCTATTCCCAGAAAATTCCAGATATACATTTTATTTGTCATGTAAATGTTTAAAATATAAAACATTTTAACCAAAATCGTTAAAGTCATTTTTGAGAAAACCAAAAATTTTGAAATTTTTTCCATGAGAGGGTTGCTTGGGGTGGCCGGATTTTCTTGAAAATCTTAATACAAGTTTGATATCTAACGGGATTTTCGCTTTTGAGCTATGCTGCCCACAGACACATAAACACACACATACACACATACACTCACACAGACAGACACACACACTCACGGACATTTGTCTAAAAAATGTTGTTTTTTTTGCTTCAGGGGGTCTCAAAACATGTATTTCCGGTGAAATCTCGGTATCAAATTTTTGGGTGCAATGCAATACCTTCTCTATAAACTATGTAAATAGTACGTGTAGAGAAAGTAATGACCCAATGAAACAAAAGTGAACCTAGTTTTCATTTCGATGTCCCAAAGCTGAAAATGTTACATAGCAATTAAGAAAATATTCTTATGATAAATATAAAGTTTGCAGTCCTATTATCATTTTAAAATCTAAAAAATTTCTATAGTAAAGTATTTCAAAGTAAATAACGGTCCCTTATAACGCGTTATATGTGGAGGATGCAGCATGCTTTCGAAGCTACTTTTTGAAGTAGAAAGAATTGCCGGTCGAACTTTTTTATGATAAATGGTACAAGAAGTTTGACATCTGGGGGGGGGAGCTTGGTCGGTTCTTTTATTGGTTTTAAAACTATAAAAGAAGAAAGCGGAAGTTAGAGGAAGACTCTTGCGTTTCCAACAAGATACCCGCTTTCAAAAAGTCCTTAAGTTCTAAGCGTTCCATCTTCCAGATACGCAAGTTTAACTTGAAAGTGCAGAACCTCCTATTGATGCAATATCAACGCAGAGAACTGTGATAACTGAAGTAGCTAATTAGTCATGAAAATGGCTGGAAACTTATAGTTTATTCGTTTCATAACACTCGATAAGTCTTTATCAATCGAAAATGGTTTTGGCAGCACAGGGCAATAAGTGAAGTAACTGATTTTTTGTCGTTTAACTTGGTAGGTAATATCGGACGATAAATGAAACCGGTAAAATAATAAAATGTATCTGGGGTCCATGGAGCTTAGGTTACTTGACATTCATCTACTCAGAATAAGGGAGAATCCCGGAAAGACAACCCAATCCGTTTAACTCACCCTGACCGAGATTCGAACTCGAGACCTCTTGATATAATTCATTGTTTTCTTTTATGCGTGTACTACTGAGTTTTTATTTTTGTAAATACATATTTTAAAATATATTGTTCACTATTATTATTATTATTATCAATACCAGGTGGGCAAACTGAAGTGTGCGAATATCCCTTCGTGCGTTAAAAGAGTTGCAGAACGCAACAACCATTTGAAGTTAAAAGCCGCCAGTGGAGAACTGGCAAGAGCTACCTACCTTTGCTTTATCCGTCTTGTTTACTAGCGGAGATGCTGAGCGTGTCGCGCTCATTGCGAGGGATAAAAGTAGCGTCTTTGCCAGTTCTCCTCTCTGGCGGTTTTCTTGAAATTGCTCCATTGAGTTCTGCAACTGTTTTAATGCAAAAATAGTATTTGCATATGTCAAATACGGAAGTTGGTTATTATTATTATTATTATTATTATTTACTGCTTTTATAAATTCATATTTTATTATTTATCTATATTTATCTAGGTATATAAATTTATGTATACACATATTTCTTCTCTATTTTTAATTTCAAATTTTATTTGAGTGTTTTTCTGTCCTCTCTTCTTCTTCTTCTTTAATCATATTATTGTTATTATTATTATTATTATTATTATGTACTTCTTTTTATCAATTCGTATTTTATTATTTGTTTATATTTATCTAGTTACACAAGTTTATGTATACATATATTTCTTATATATTATTATTTTTTTTTAATTTTTCTTATTTTCTCTCTCTTCCTTTCTGTACTCATAAGTAACTATACATATTTAATTTTCCGGTAACCAGCCATACATTAACAATTATATAGGTATAAGTATTCTTATTAACTGGTGTATTTACTATCTGAAATGATGAAAGAAAAATTCGGGGGATGTAATGAGACTTCTCAGCGTTTGCTTAACAACCCGGGGAACCGCCGAAAATAAAACGGGGTCAGAAAGGCTGACCATATGAATCGAACCCACGACCTTCCGAATGCGAGTCCCATATACCACCGCGGAGCCATCTTGTTCGGCTACCGAAATCTAACTATAGGATTTGAAATGGTTACAGGTATCTGTAGTATGGAAATTGTACGATTTTCCGATGTAGTTCCCTATTCAAAACGTATCTACAGGCACTAGGGGTTTATAATGACATTATCAAAACCCTTTCTATTTAGTAGTGATAACGTTTTAACTATGAGAAACGACTCAAATTTGAAAATCATAAAATATCGCACTCTATATCCTTCCAGAGGAAGAAACCATTAATTACTTTTAAAAGTAATTTATGTAAAACTTTATTGAGGTATGCTTCCGAAACGTTATTTCAACGGGAAGTAGTAGTAGTGTCAGCTGGAGAAGTCTTTTGGGCACGTAGTTGCCTATATTTTATTCAGACTGCGTTGCAGGGCACGTCAATTCGATTGGCGTGTAATCGAACTGTTTCCTCTTCCGTGTGTAATTTGATTCGGGGCCCATCTCCCTCTTCAGGGCACTTCCATTCCAATGCGTGATTTTACACCGATTATCATTTTCGCGTTCCTAGCAGCTATGTTGTTTTGTCATAGAGTTTATGATTATGTTAACTGGTAAACGCAATTTATATGCACATAATAATTACTTTCTCTACACGTACATTGTATATAGTGTATAGAGAAGGTACTGTAATCCACCCAAAAATTCCATACCGAGATTTCACCGGAAATGGCTGTTTTGAAACCCCCCGAATCCAAAGAAAGGATTTTTAGAAAAATGTCCGCGCGCGTGTGTCTGTGGGCAGCATAGTTCAATAACGTAGAGACCGTTAAAAACCAAACTTGGTATTTAGGTTTGGTATCTTCCAAGGATGCGACACGAAGATTTTAAAGAAAATCCCCCACCCCAATTACCCTTTACATGGAACTTTTTTCGAAAATTTTGATTTTCTCAATAAAGGCTCTAACGATTTTTATTAAAATGTCATATATGAAATATATTTACAAGACAAATAAAATGTGTATCTGAATTTTCTGGGAATAGCCTCTGAAGATTACTTCATTCTGGATGAATTTTACGGAATTTTGCATAACTGCTAAACCGGAAGAGATGAACAAAATCTTACCACACAGAAAATGTAGAGCACATTAAAACAAACAATTTATGCTACATACATTTTTTGTGGACTTGATCGTTTTTAAGATATTCCTTGTTTTTGGTTTCAGCTTTGAAAAACTTATACTTTTCTCATACAGGAATTTGTCAACTCCTGTCCATACAAACTAAGGAACTTCAGTCACATAGCATCCAGCTTTTGACTATCACTTTAACCTATGGTACTCCCTTATTTCGCTTCTACTTACAAGGAAGAAAGTAATAACACTATTTCTGCTAACTTTTTTTTGATTAACATGAAGTAATTAGAAGCATTAGCTTTTTAACAACAAATTGATGCAGAGACGTAGAAAAAGTCATGTGAATGGAACACATCAAATATTTAACTTTCTCTGTACGCACTAAGTACATAGTGTATAGAGAAGGTATTGCACTGCACCCAAAAACTCGACACCGAGATTTCACCGGAAATACACGTTTTGAGATCACCTGAATAAAAAAAACATTTTTAGAAAAATGTCCGTGTGTGTGTCTGTCTGTCTGTGTATGTGTGTGTGTGTCTGTGGGCAGCATAGCTCAAAAACAAAAAGACCGTTAAAGCCCAAACTTGATATTTAAATTCAGTATCTTCTAAGGATGCGACCCGAAGATTCTCTAGAAAAGCCCCCCAACCCAACTATCCTTCACATGGAACAAGTTTCGAAAATTTTTATTTTCTAACAAATGGCTCTAACGATTTTGATTAAAATATCGTATATTAAAGATATATAACTGATAAATAATATGTATATCTTGAATTTTTTGGGAATAGTCTCTGAAGACCACTTTATTCTGGATGAATTTTACGGAACTTTGCGTAACTGATAAACCGTAAGAGATAGACAAAAACTTCCCAGACAATAAATGCAGAGCACATTAAAGCACACAATTTATGTTATATACATTTTTTTTGTGGAGTTGATTGTTTTTTAGATATTACTTGTTTTTGGTTTCAGCCTTGGAAAACCTATACTTTTCTCATAAAGGAAATTGTCAACTCCTGTCCATACATAAAAAGGAACTTGTCACATAGCAACCAGCTTTTGACATCACTTAACCTATGGTACTACCTTTTTTCGCTTCTACTTACAAGGAAGCAAGTAATAATCTATTTCTTATAATATTTTCTCACTTGGAATGAAGTAAATAGAAACATAAGCTTTTTAACAATAATTTGTTGCAGAGATGTAGAAAAAGTCATGTGAATGGAACACATCAGATTTTTTTTTTTTTTTTTTTTACTTTCTATGCTTCTATTTATAGTAGGTAAGCGGGAATATTTGCTATTTTACCGAATATTATATAAAAAAGATATAATTTTTAGAAGAAGGCCCCTGTATGTGTGTGTGTGTGTGTGTGTGTGCGCGCGCGCGCGCCGCGTGAGATGAATGGAATTTGGTATTTAAGTTGAACTTCTAAAGTTACGAGATGAAGATGTTCACGAAAGTTCCTCACCAAAAACTCACCTTACATGGGAAATGTTTCAAATGTTTTTTGTTTTGTTTTTCTCTTAAAATTGTTTTCATGATTTTAATTAACATATCCACATGACAAATAAAATGTTTATTTGAATTTTCTGGAAATATCTTGTGAAGTACTCTTAATTGAAAAGGAATTTTGTGCGTATGTATTGTATATCATACATTAACAAATTTATTTACATATATAATTAAAATAAAGCAATAGTGATTAGAGAACGGTAACACATCACAAGTTATTTTCTCTGCTTCGTATTGGGTCAGTTAACACAATTCAGTTGTATTAAATGATGTAAGAATTAGATAAATAACACAATACATTAAAGAAGCAGATTAGGTGACTACGCCGAGTAAAGTTTACAATAGCTCCCTGTAAAGTCAATATTCCACTTGCATGTTAAAGCAATTGTCTTAAGACTTAAGTGAAGGATGCTGAAAAATCCGTATTGGTATCGAGTATCGAGGAAAAATAATATCGCCCCAATCCTAATTGTAATATGCATTATTATGATAATTTCGGGAAATAATCTTAAATATAATACAGTTTTATGAGGCTCTTCATATAAGCTACCCTATACTTTGTGCTGATTGGGTCTAAAACTGAAATACCAAGACATTCTTCTCACTTTATATAACATGTCAACGTTATACCTGCAGCAGACCACATAGAAGCTATAGATAAATGTGAGGTTTTTCATAATTCTTAATTTTTCTGCAGTTTCAACCAAATTCGAAATGTATTCACAAATGTTATGACAATTTTCTACTCTGGATATTCAATGGTTCATTAGTTGTTTCATTCTTACGAACAAACGGACACAGTGAAACTAATAGGCTGTCTGTACCACTGGTAAATATCACAATACAAATAAATAAATATTTTCTGCTAATGATATTTAGAAAGCACATATTAGTGTTTAACTGTGTTTACGACCTTTCGTTGTATCAAAGGTAACCCATTGAAGTAATTCATAAATCACATTGATACTGAAGAGCTTCGTTGGTTTGAAAGTGCTGCCCTCCTAGTCCCGTCTTCAGTTCAGGGAAAAGGTGAAAGTCGCTGGGTGCCAGGTCAGGACTGTTGATCGAAAATGTCCCATTGAAATTGTTCAAGGAGCCATGGTTGTGCCAGCAGTGTGTGGGCGAGCGTTGTCATGGATCAACACAATTCATGAAGTCAGCATTCCTCTTCGTTTGTTTTGAATGGCTCTCCGCAAACGTCGTAAAGTACGAAGATCTTCAAAACAACGTTAATGCTCATCTGAAATCATTGGATGCAACATTTTTTGAAGCGGGTGTTGCAAAGTTTGTGTACAGGTACGATAAATGTCTCAATCTTTTCGGTGATTATGTTGAAAAGTAGCCATAAGTGTACATAACGTTTAGTTATAAAATAATTCTTTTCTATGAACTTGTCTTTTATTTATAGCGTATCGGAAATTGCAAAAACGGCCTTCGTATTATGCAAGGTGGCAAAGGTTTTGGAATGTTTACCTTAGTCTGAGGTGACCACATGTGGGATTTGTGGTGAACAAAAATGCGTCTAGAAGGGTTTTCTCCGGGCTCTGCGTTTCTCGCGCCATTTATTTCACCAATTGCTACATTATCATCATTCCTATCACCTATCATCCATTTCATCTCCATTTCATAGCATCTATGGCCCTCTTTCTCATATCTACTATGGGCTGATCACTCGTTCCGGGTTCTTCATTCTCTGATTAAATGCTCTGATTCTAGGATAATTTAAATTCAATTAATTCATATTTTAATAAAAGATACATTTATATTTTGTTTTAATAAAGATAGAAGGTTTTAATAACATATTTCAAACAAATTATATAAAACGCTCTTTTTAAGTACCTTAGGCCTGAAGATGAAATAGCGTTGGTACTTTAAAACCCCACGTCATATACAAATGTTTGTCGTGCTTTCATCCATGGCAGATGTACAGGATGTAAATAGGATAAAGAAAGCGTGAGGAATCTTTATATAGAAGCAACAGCTGGAACTTACGGAGAGTTCATGAGTTTTTGGAGAGACATTGCATTTTTTGTCAAGAACTCATAATGATTTTAGTTCTCGTGCTCATCACTTAATCATTTTTTACGAAACAAAATGCACTAAGATTAACAATTGTCTTGAAATCCACAATTTTCGGAAAATGTAACGATTTTTCTCGAAAATAATACAGTATCATTATTTTGGAAGGCGTATAAACCATTTTAAAATACTTTAAAGTTGTAATCTGAATTCTGAAACCTAGGATGGGCATAAAATGCCATTGAAACTTTGATAAAGTTTGTGATTTTTAATGTTTGAGGTACTGGAAGAAGGGATAACAACCGGGTTTCCAATATGTAATTCTATCTTTACTGAACTTGGGTGTGAGAACAGACATTAGCAGTTTTTAAAATTGTCAAAGGTCAATGTAGAATAATGTAATGTAATATGAAACATATGTTGTATTAATGTGCCGCAGGGAAATCTGCTTGTATTAACATTTCAGAGCAAGCATACCACCTGGCGCTTTCAACTGTTACTGCATTATTTATCATAACAGGGAATGCTGCTGAAAGGCATCTGTGATAATAATCCGTGTCCCACTTTTGCTAACTTGAAAATATATTGCGTTTGTGACATTTTCTATTAAACGTTCATGATTGATGTGTTCATTGAAGATTTACCATAGTTTTATTTGTATCATATTATTTATTAGAAACTTTTGAATATTTTCGAATCAGGAGGACTGAGAGTCATTATGAAAAGAACTGAATACTGTGTAGTAGGATGAACTGGACGAGAATTCTCAGGGAATTATTATATCTGCAAAATAATTACATTATTTGGCTAAATTATTGATAGCCAGGGAGCTGCAAAGCTGATATAGGCAACTCCAAACATATCGAAAATAGCACTATGGAGTAGAACTGTCACAAACCTTGGGAAGAATAGGATTTGAACTCTGCTGTGAAGCTAATGACCAGAGCTAGGAAGTTTGTACCAATTTCCTTATGTAGAGTAAGAGCTGCAAGACTTGGCAATATGCGGCACTGCTTGCATGAGCAAAGGTCAGCGTAGAGTGCAACCTATTGCTGCAAAACAGTTATTACTACATAACACAGAATCACGATGGTAACAAGGAAGGTGTTAAAATAACATCTTTGTTCTGTTCAAATGTGAGCAAAATTAATTTGTTTTACAGCTATAGTAAGTTTTCTAGCAGTGTATTTTTTCATGTACTTATTTAGAAACCGATGGCAGTTCTAGCATACAAGCTGTCAAATGTCTAGTAACAGAAAAGTTTCACAAAATATATTAGTGATTGCACATTGTTTCAAAAAGTTACAGTCAACGATCGCACTGTTAAAGTCCGGAGGTATGGAGCTGAACTGAATCTGTATGGCATGTAGAAGAACTGTCAAGATGGATTTAGCAAACCACGAGCATCCTACCTGAAATAAAGATGAAAATGAAAAGTGTATTTGAAAAGACTGTGTGAAGTATCGCATACAAGCTGACCTTTTAGATCCCAACAAAGGGTATTTGCTTGGTGATGATGATAGGGAACTGATAGCATATTTCAAATATGCCCCGATCATATCATACGAGTGGAATGAACAAATCTTGTTTGTCGAAACGTAGAATGAGTTTTTCATTTGAAAGGCTTCAGAAATACATTATTATTTTCAGTAATATGTCTGCAGTTGAGAAAAGATTTAGTTTAATTCCTGCTTTGGTTTTTACCTAGTAAGAGTCTTAAGATATTTAGGAAATTAATTTTATTATTTGGATATTATTTTATATTGATCAGCAAATACTATAATCTGTGTTATAATTGCTTGGGTGTCTTCATAATATACACATGTAAAGAAGGAAATCAGTCAGAGTCAGCCTTATATACACATGTAACAATGTGTATGTTGTACATAATTAATGATCTAAATAGGTGTGCATTAACGGATGTCCCATAAGTAATTTTTGTTCTCTGAATACAGTACTGTTTACTTGACAACAGGTTTGCTTACCTCTCCACTGTGCGTTCTTGTGTATGATTTGTTTTGATGTGGCGAGGTGGCCGGTCGCAGCCGATATTGCGGAACTGCGAACGGTACGAACTTCCTAGCTCTGCTAATAACTTAGGGATGGACTTTGGTACAGGGTCAAGAAGTTTTATGTTCTTGGCAGTAGAGATAGACGGAAGTGCCAGGACTTCAATGAAAAAGAAATGAAGAGGTGAGACAGATGATAGATATGGAAGAGGCAGTGGGAAGGATCGAAAGACGAGCTCTTCAGTGATATGACCATGTTAGAAGAATGGATGATTCTTCACGATAATCACTTGGCGGTAGAAGGAAGCGGGACTGGCCAGGAGAAACTTGGAGAGCAGAAATCTATTGATTGATGAATTGTCCGTGTCTGGAGAAGATTTGATTTTGAAGAATGGCATTTGGGAATGCAGGATAATTGCTGAAAAAGGCCAAAACCCAAATAGAACCGAATAATTATTTATTAGAACAAACTAATAGTCTAGGTAGGCAGTAAGTGGATTTGTGAGCATGAACTTGGAGGTGTGTACGTAACGACGTGTGTACGATGTGAGAAACCTTAAAGAAAAGCTTCTTTACCAGCGACTAGGTACGCAATTGTAGAAAAGCCACCAGATAAGACGTATAAAGTGAGTAGGTATGTTGAGCATAGCTATTTTCATCTTCAGCTCATAAACATAACAATTTTTCTTGACCTACCATGAAGATTATACTCTTGACTGTTTTGGGTTGTCAGAAAAAACTTCCACTTAGATACCAAATCATTGCAGACGAAGAGAAGTCATTAAGATTATTATAGGTCTCTTTTGAATATCAAATGCCGTAAATAGGCAAATTTGATAGCTTCATTTATGATGGATTGCCCCAGAGAAATGATTACGTTGAGATACAGTGCTTAACATACAGATAAATCAGACTACTAAAACGTAAATTGGTAGACACAATGAAGAGACATTTCCTAGTCTCATAAAAGAAGTAGGGAAAGCTTTATAAAAATACCCAGCAGAACTACCTCTACCTTGAGTATTTGTGATTTATGTATAGTGTATAACGTAAGAGGTTTGTGTGAGAAACGCACCTAACGTAACATTCTAAGCTCTCCTAAGCTAACGTCAAGCCATTTAAGCTATCCAACCTAATCGAAATTCTAACCTGGTCTCTAACATTGATAAACTTCTCCTAGAAAGTTAATTTAAAATCTAGACACTATCTAACCTAGTCAAACATAACCTAGACTAATTCTGCACAATCTAAGTGTTCCTAGGCACTTAAGCCAACAAACTAAGCAAACCTAACCAGTCTTTGTTCTGTTAAAATGTGAGCCAGATTAATTTGTTTTACAATTATAGTAAGTTTTCTAGCAGCTTACTTTTTCATGTACTTATTTATGGCAGTTCTAGTATACAAGCTGTCAAACGTCTACTAACAGAACAGCTTCACAGAAATATAGTAGTGATTGCAAATTAGTTAAAAAAGTTACACTCGCTTAGCACACTGTTAAAGTGACATTTGCACTAAGCACCATACAAGGAATATGGCTATAAATCAGCCCAAGCTGTTATCTTGCCATACTCCTAACCAAGTCTTCTTTATAATCTAGCATATTTATTTTAATTTATTTTAATCATAAAGATGATGATAATATTAATAAGGATGATGATGATAGTAATAATAATAATAAAAGCAATAATATAAGTGTACAACAGTCGTGCTCAACATTTCTTAAAACAACCTATAAACTTACGTTCCATTTACTTTTATTTTTGAGGACCTCACCCATTTCTTTTTATACTTTAGCCACATACTCGCCAATCTTTTTGCTATTCCTGCTAAAATGTTTGACTAAAGCTATCTTTCTGTCCATTTATACGAGAGCCGTTTATTTTTTTCAACCTCCGATAGGCTATAAATAAAAGAAAAGTTCATAAAAAACAATTATTTTATTACTAAAAGTTTTGTACACTTATGGTTACTTTTCAACATAATCACCGAAAAGATTGAGACATATATGGTACCTGTGCACAAGCTTTTCAATACCCGCTTCAAAAAATGTTGCCGCCAATGCTTTCAAATGAGCACTGACGTTGTTTTGAAGATCTTCGTAGTTTACGACGTTTGCGGAGAGCCATTCAAAACAAACTTCAGGAATTGTGTTGATCCACGACAACGCTTGTCCACACACTGCTGGCACAACCCATCGGCTCCTTGAACAATTTCAATGGGACATTTTTGATCATGCGCCGGACAGTCCTGACCTGGCACCCAGCGACTTTCACCTTTTCCCTGAACTGAAGACGTGGCTAGGAGGGCAGCACTTTCAAACCAACGAAGCTCTTCAAAACAACGTCAATGCTCATTTGAAAGCATTGGTGGCAACATTTTTTGAAGCGAATATTGTAAAGCTTGTGCACAGGTAAGATAAATGTCTCAATTTTTTCGGTGATTATGTTGAAAAGTAACTTGTCTTTTATTTATAGCCTATCGGAAGTTGAAAAAAAAAAGGCCCTCGTATACTGGTTCCTCCAAAGGTTTGTCCCAATACAGCCAAAAACTATATGTCCCATATTTTCCTTTTCATCACACTTTGGGCATTGATTCTGTTGGAGTCCTTTTTTCATACCCTTTAGTCTCCACACACCCACTCTACCCAAGCAATACTCTCCCTTTGAGTATTTGTGATTAGGAACGCTTGGATCTCTCAAACGTCTAAAATAGCAGAAGTTCTGTGTTCCTGCATTTGTCCGATTCGGGACAATTCACAATGAGGAAGAACAGGAAGAAGGTGAGGAACGAGAGACAAGTAGAGCTAGCAACACAAGCGTCAGGCAAGAGAGAGAGAGAGAGAGAGAGAGAGAGAGAGAGAGAGAGAGAGAGAGAGAGAGAGAGAGACAGCACTATTGCTATAATTATGAGATTGTAGCCTAGTCAAATTTAAAGCCTGTGTTGTGCAATGCATCGCTGCATGCATCCTTAGAAGTCCTGATCTAACTTAAAAACAATGGAGTCAAGCATGGCGTACATCGCAACTGATATTGTGGTGTTAATGGGGGAGCGCATGCTCAGCATAGGCAATCTACACACTGGAAAGTACATAATGAAAATGAGCTACAACATAATAGGTATCACGGAGAATAATCTGAATAAATTAGCTAAAATTACTTCTTTTAAGCCTTCTACTGTAAAACTCTGATGTGTTCCATTCACATGGCTTTCTCTACATCTCTACAACAAACTATTGTTAAAACCCTTATTCTTCTATTTACGTCATGCTAAATGAGAAAAATCTGATGTGTTCCATTCACATGACTTTCTCTACTTCTGTGTAACAAATTATTGTTAATAAGCTTATTCTTCTATTTACTTCATGCTAATCGAGAAAAAAAATTAGCAGAAATAGTCTTATTACTTGCTTCCTTGTAAGTAGAAGCGAAATATGGGGGTATCATAGGTTAAAGTGAAGTCAAAAGCTGGTTTCTATGTGACTGAAGTTCCTTTATTTGTATGGACACGAGTTGACAAATTCCTGTATGAGAAAAGTATGTTTTTCAAAGCTGGAGCCAAAAAACGATCAACTCTACGAAAAAAATGTATATAATATAAATTGTGTGCTGTATCGTGATCTACATTCTTTGTATGGTAAGTTTTTGTCTATATCTTGCGGTTTACTAGTTATGCAAAATTCAATAAAAATCATCCAGAATAAAGTAGTCTTCAGAGGCCATACACAGAAAATTCAAGATATACATATTATTTGTCAGGTAAATATCTTTAATATACAATATTTTAATGAAAATGGTTAGAGCCATTTTTGAGAAAATCAAAATGTTCGAAAAATTTTCCCTGTAAGGGGTAGTTGGGGTGGAGGGATTTTCTTGAAAATCTTCGTGTCGGATCCTTGGAAGATACCAAACTTAAATACCTAGTTTGGTATTTAACGGTCTTTTTGTTTTTTTAGCAATGCTGCCCACAGACACACACGCAAACTCACATGGACTATTTTTAAAAAATGCTTTTTTAGGATTCAGGGGGACCCAAAACATGTATTCCCGGTGAAATCACGGTATCGAATTTTTGGGTGCATTACAATACATTCTCTACATTCAGTGTACACAGTACGTGTAGAGAAAATAAAAAAGTGCCTTGACTTTCCAATCACAACCAAAGCTAATGCTGCGAGAACGTAAATAAAAACTTTCGAATAAAACAAAAAAAAAAAAAAAAGAAAAAAAAAAAAAAAAAGATCTCTTCTCTAACATAAATATTTACAAAGTTATTGTTGCTTTAAGAAGAGAGTGTACCAAAATGTTCTAAAAACTACTACGCAGGATTATAATCAAGAATATTTTAAAACGTTTTACTTTCTCTGTACGCGATATGTACATAGTGTATGGAGAAAGTATTGCACTCCACCCAAAACTTCTATACCGAGATTTCACCGGAAATATGTTTTGGGGTCCCCTGTAACCAAAAAAGCATTTTCAGAAAAAGGTCCATGTGTGTGTGTGTCCGTGTGTCCGTGAGTCTGTGAACACGATAACTCAAAAACGAAAAGTCGGTAAAGTACCAAACTTGGTATTTAGGTTTAGTATCTTCCAGGGATGCGACACGAAGCTTTTGAGAAAAATCCCCCCCTCCCCAAACTACGCTTTACATGGAACTTTTTTCGAAAATTTTGATTTTCTAAAAAATGGCTCTAATGATTTTGATTAAAATGTTGTATATTAAAGATATTTAGCTGACAAATAAAATGTATATATTGAATTTTCTGGGAGTAGGCTCTGAAGAATACTTTATTCTGGATGAATTTTACGGAATGTTGCATACCTACTAAACCGTAATAGATAGACAAAAACTTGCCGCAACAAAGATGTAGAGCACGTTAAAACACACAATTTATGTTATATAAATTTTTCTCGTAGAGTTGATCGTTTTTGAGTTATTTCTTGTTTTTAATTTCACCTTTAAATCGTTTATGCTTTTCTCACGCAAGAATTTTTCAAATCCGTTCCATAAAAACAAAGGAGCCTCAGTCACATGGCAACCAACTTTTGGCTGTCACTTTAACCTATGGTACTCCCTTATTTCGCTTCTACTTACAAGGAAGCAAGTATAAGACTATTTGTTATTTTTTTCTCAATTAGCATGTTGTAAATAGAAACATAAGCTTTTTAACAACAATTTGTTGCAGAGCTATAGAGAAAGTCATGTGAATGGAACTCATCAGATTTTTAACATTGGCGAACTGCTATGAAAGTTATACCAAAATGAGTGAGAGATTCAAAATATTTATATGCAATAAAACGTGAAAATGGATAAAAATTATGAAATACCCACTTGGACTCCCCTTAATTCCATACAGTAATGTGTTACACACAACCGAAACGTTGATTAAAATACGTGCAGAGGGGATAGTGCTTGACTTAATCTGGAATGACGTTTTTTATTTACTGCTCTTAATGCTATTATGGCTCGTATTCCGGCGAGGTAATGCCATATGAGAGGCTGTACACTGCTGGCGTCACACTCAAATTAACGCACACTAAACCCCCCCGAGTAGTTATAGTTAAGAGCAGTATAAAACAAAATAAACTAACACGAGCTGTCAAAAAACTGTTCTCAAGACCTTAATTAGCAGTAGAAACGTCTGAATAACATGGCTTGAATAACGCAACTAAATTGAAAGTTCGTTCAAAGAAACGCCATGAACAAATCTAATGTGTAAAATTCTCACGGATTTCTCCCATCATTATTTATTCAGAATATTTCAATATACCAGGGTCGGCTGATAAGTCCCGGGCCTCTCAATGAAAACAGCATTTAAACATTTTTGTTTTTGCTTTATTTCTCAACATTATCTCCAGAAAGGCTAATACATTTGTCATATCGGTGTTCTAATTTAATTAAACTATCTCTGCAGTGCCATTTATCAAGGTTCTCAAATTAGCTGTTTACCGCATCAATGACTTCCTCGTTGATGTGAAATTTTCGTCTCTCAAGAAATGTTTTGAGGTTTGAGAACAGGTGGCAGTCATTGGGTGCTAGATCTGGTGAATAGGGTGGATGTTCAAGCAATTCCAACTTTAATTCGTACATTTTTTACTTTCTCCATACGCACTATGTATATAGTGTATAGAGAAAGTATTGCACTCCACCAAAAATTAGATACTGAGATTTCACCGGAAATATATGTTTTAGGGTCCCCAATATCCAAAAAAAGCATTTTCACAAAAAGGTCCGTGTGTGTGTGTGTGTGTGTGTGTCCGTGTGTCCGTGTGTCTGTGAACACGATAACTCAAAAACGAAAAGTCGGTAAAATACCAAACTTGGTATTTAAGTTTAGTATCTTCCAGGAATGCGACACGAAGATTTTGAGAAAAATCCCCCCACCCCCAACTACCCTTTACATGGAACTTTTTTCGAAAATTTTGATTTTCTCAAAAACGGCTCTAACGATTTTGATTAAAATTTCGGATATTAAACATATTTACCTGACATATGAAATGTATATCTTGAATTTTCTGGGAATAGCCTCTGAAGAGTAGTTTATTCTGGATGAATTTTACTAAATTTTGAATAACTTCTAAACCGTAAGAGATGGACAAAAACGTACTACACAAAAAGTGTAGAGCACATTAAAACACACAATTTATGTTATATACATTTTTTTCGTGGAGTTCGTCGTTTTTGTGACATTCCTTATTTTTGGTTTCTGCTATGAAAAACGTATACTTTTCTCATACTGGAACTTGTCAACTCCTATCCATATAAACAAAGGAACTTCATTGACATAGCAACCAGCTTTTGGCTATCACTTTAACCTACGGTTGTCCCTTATTTCGCTTCTACTTACAAGGATGCGAGTAATAAGACTATTTCTGCTAATTTTTTCTGATTAGCTTAAAGTAAATAGATGTATAAGCTTTTTAAGAATTATTTGTTGCAGGGATATGGAGAAAGTCATGTGAATGGTACACATCAGATTTTTCCCATTGCAATAACTGAACGATGGGCCCGAGCATTGTCGTGATGAAACAATTTTTTGTTTTGATAAATGAGGTATTTTTCTTTTCACTTCATCACTCAAACGTTACAATAGGCTCTCGTAGTAGTCACCAGTGATACTTTTACACTTTTACAAGTTATCAATAAAAATAATTACCTGTGCATCCCAGAAAACAGCCGCCATAACCTTGTTAACTGAGTTATGGCCTTTTTTGCAGTTGGTTCACTAGGCGCAATCCACTGTTTTGACTGAGATTTACTTTCTGGTGTGTAATGATGTTACCAAGTTTTATCCTAAGCCGTCTCAAAAACTCTCTGGGATTTTTACGGTAGAGCTCCATATTCTTAATAGAAACAGTTTTTCTTTGCAACTTTTGATCAGTGTCAACAAACGCGGCACCCATCTGGCACAGAGGGAATGTCCAAAGCATTACTTAAAATATAGCCTGCATGTTTTTTCGATATGATTACAGCCTCTGCTATCTCAAACAAATTTAATCTGTGGTCTTCCAATACTAAACGATTACTTTTTTCAATGATCTCTGGTGTTGTCACTTCTACAGGCGTCCAGAGCGAGGCTCATCACTAGTGCTCGTACGTTCCATTTTAAATTCTGCAACCCGCATTTTAATAATTGAGTATGAAGGGGCAGAGTCTTCCAATGTACTGTCCATTTCCTCCTTGATTTCTTTAGGCGTTAAGCCTTTCAAATGGAAGTATTTGTTTACTGCTCGTTTTTCCAAACGCTCTATTTTGGTGAAAACTCTAAAATTGTCTTGTTTAAAATGCTGTCATTCGAAAACTAAACAAGCTATTCACCAGTAATTATGGATACGAGCTAGTTTAGAGTTAAGCTAAACGATGATACCGTCTAACTGGCCTAGTGGCGCCATATCTGTGTGAGGCTCGGGACTTATCAGCCGACCCTCGCACATTCCTATAAAAAGTCGTTCTTCTATCCATTTATGCTAGCTAGATAAAGCTGACTTAAAAAAAAACATCATTTAACTGATCAATCTAAACATGGTTGCATGCACGAAGGGGAAAAAAGCTAAGCTGATTAAGTCAATTGATGTCACTAATGAGTAAAGATCGTAATGTTTTAGCATTTTAAGTTAAGAAATTTAGCATGTTGCTAAAAACATTTAGCATCTAGTAGCGTTTACCTATATACAGGGTTACTACAAAAGAAATAGACAATTTCAACTGCCTGTAAAACAAAAACTATAGAGATAGCAACCTAATTATTTTGGAGGTATGTTGAGAAACTCTCAAAGTTTCGTTTGTTACTATTGGTAACGCTGTAGTGTTTTGTTTGTTGTTGCAGAAGCTGAAATGGCGGAAAATCCTGTGGAAAAGGCATGTTGCGTATTGGAATTTGCTAGAACGCAATCAGCAACTGTTGTCCAACGACATTTTAGAACACATTACCACAAAACGCCACCGACTAGACAGTCAATCTACGACTGGTATAGAAAATTCGAGACAACGGGATGTTTGTGCAAAGGGAAGAGCTCGGGAAGATCAAGAGTTTCGGAAGAAAACGTTGAACGTGTTCGTTCTGCCTACATAAGAAGCCCACAGAAATCGACATCTAGGGCAAGCATGCAGTTACAAATTCCACAGCAAACTGTATGGAAAATCTTGCGGAAGCGACTGCACATGATGCCTTACAGATTACAGATGTTGCAGTTTCTGAGTGAAGAAGATAAGGTCATACGGCGTGACTTTTGCATTCGACAAGTTGCGACATGATGAAGACGATGCTGGTTTTTGTGAGCGCATCATTTCATTTTTGTGGTAACGTGTTTTAAAATGTCGTTGGACAACAGTTGGTGATTGCGTTCTAGCAAATTCCAACACACAATATGCCTTTTCCACAGGATTTTCTGCCATTTCAGCTTCTGCAACAACAAACAAAACACTACAGCGTTACCAATAGTAACAAACAAAACTTTGAGAGTTTCTCAACATACCTCCAAAATAATTAGGTTGCTATCTCTAATAGTTTTTGTTTTACAGGCAGTTGAAGTTGTTTATTTCTTTTGTAGTAACCCTGTATTTACATTTTAACATAATGTAGTATTCTTAAAGAAAACATATAACTGGTAAACATATAATGTAAACCTTAGATTTCCTTTTCAGTTATACTTTATACATACACAAAACACACGCACCACACGCACACACGAGAGAGAACGCAACAACAAAGGGATATTGTTTAAAACAATTTCATCTTTTAGATTAATGGAAATCAATATTTAAAAATCTGACGAATTCCATTAACATGACGTTCTCCATATCTCTGCTACAAATAATTGTTAAAAAGTAATGCTTATATTTACTTGATGCTAATCGAGAAAAAATTAACAGAAATACTCTTATTACTTGCTTCCTTGTAAGTAGAAGTAAAATAAGGGAGTACCATAGGTTAAAGTAATAGTCGAAAGCTGGTTGCTATGGGACTGAAGTTCCTTTGTTTGTATGGACAGGAGTTCACAAATTCCTGTATGAGAAAAATATGTTTTTCAAAGCTGAAACCAAAAAGAAGGAATACTTCAAAAAAGATCAACTCCACGAAAAAGAATTATGTAATATAAAATGTGTGTCTTAATGTGCTCAACATTTTTTGTGTGGCAAGTTTTTGTCCATCTCCTACTGTTTAGCATTAATGCAAAATTCCGTAAAATTCATCCAGAATAAAGTAGTCTTCAGAGTTTACTCCCAGTAAATTCAAGATATACATATTATTTGTCAGATAAATATCTTTAATATACGATATTTTAATCAAAATCGTTAGAGCCATTTTTAAGAAAAACAAAATTTTCGAAAATTTTTCCATTTAAAGGGAAGTTAGAGGTGGGGAATTTTCTTGAAAATCTTCGTGTCGCATCCTTGGAAGATATCAAATTTATATATCAAGTTTGGTATTTAGCCATCTTTCCGTTTTTGAGCTATGCTGTCCACAGACACACACACACACACACACACACACACACACAGACAAGGATCTGTTTCTGAAAATGGTTTTTTCTGGATTAATGGGTCCTAAAACATGTATTTCCTGTGAAATCTCGACATCAAATTTTTGGGTGGAATATATTACTTCTCTATCCCTATATACATTGTACATAGGGGGTCAGAGAAAGTAAAAATCTGATGTTACACTCACATGCCTTTCTCTAGCGTTCTACAAAAGCCTTACATAAGATTGCTCTCCCTTCTGCCCCTTGTTAATCGAGATAATCATTAGCAGAATTCTCTTATTACTTAGTTCCTTATAAGTAGGAAGAAAATAAGGCAATACACTAGGCAA
>CM060885.1:21412500-21642500 GCA_030762935.1 Hymenopus coronatus
GAAAGGCTTTTATTAGGCCGGTTATTAGATTTCTTAGACAAAAACAATATTATTGTAAATTTTAAGCATGGATTTAGGAAAGGTCGATCAACAGCTACTGCAATTAGTGAATTTATACATTTAGTCATTGAAAACCTTGAAAAAAATGATAAAGTAGGGTCCTTATTCTTTGATCTTTCAAAAGCCTTCGATTGCGTTGATCATGCAATACTATTACAAAAACTGGAGGCATATGGAGTAAGAGGCTTGGCGAGAGATTTGATCAGATCATATTTGGTTGACAGAAGACAATCAACACTATTGTATGATAAACAGGGCAAATCAGTAAGAAAAGTGCAATCAAAATTTAAACGTGTTATGTATGGCGTACCACAAGGATCAGTGTTGGGACCACTATTATTTATTTTATATGTAAATGACATACCAATCTCAAAAAATACAAATATAATAGCTTATGCAGATGATACTACTGCTGTATGTCAAGGGGCAAATGTAGATATATTAAAGGAGAGCTTACTGCAATCCATTGACTCAGTTATTAACTACTTTAAACAAAATCAACTTGCATGCAACATGACAAAAACAACCTTAATTCATTTCTCACAGAGTAACAGAAACACCACGAACTTCTCTTTACCGGTAAATGATAGCAATATTCATGATGTAAGCGAACATAAATTTCTAGGAATAATTCTTGATAGAAAATTAACATGGGCTGGACATATAAATCATATTTGTGACAAAATTAGTAAATCTGTGTATCTGCTACGTCATTTTAAAAATATCCTAGATGAGAAGGGGCTCAAAATGATTTATTATGGAGTTATATACCCATATTTATTGTATGCGATAGAAATTTGGGGTTGTGCTGCTGCTACCCATATGGAAAGGTTATTTAGATTACAAAAATGGGCAGTCAGATTGATTTTCAATATGAGCTCTCGTGAATCATGTAGGGGAATATTTAAAGATAAGCAGATATTAACGTTGTATTCTTTGTATGTCTTTAAAGTTGTAACCTATGCAGTTCAGAAACAAAACCTAAAAAATAGTAATATCCATAGTCATTACACCCGACACAATGATGATTATTTTCGGCAGGGGTTTAACAAAAATATCTCAAAAAAGGATCCAAATGTCATGGGTTTATTGCTTCATGCAAAACTACCTGCATATTTAAAATGTTCTAAAGGGAAACAATTTGAGAGTGCTCTGAAGTATTTGATAACAAAGACATTGTATAGTATCAATGAACTATAATAATGTCCCTCTGTGTATATACAACTGATATGTAGTTTTAGTAAAATTTGTAACTATGCAGGTTGTCCATCCTTGTAATATTTGTTAATTAACATATTTTAAGTGTAGACTACTCTGGACGAATGTAAAAATTGTAAATACATAATTGTAAATATGAATTTGTGACAATGTCAGAAACTGTATTGCAGTCTATTGACAGTAAAGGTATTATTATTATTATTATTATTACCTGATCTATGCGTATATCAAGGGAATGAGGAAAGAATACGTGTAACTCACAACTGAGATTTTGATAAAAAAAAAAAAGAAGGCAATACAGTGGGCCTACATGTGCAAAATTTTACAAACAACAAAGATGCATATGAAGAAAACATTATTTTGAACTTGGTCCTGCTTTAAAGAAATCACTTAATTTAGCTTTTTCACTTTTCTTGCATAAACCTCACTTTGCTAACTTATTAATGCTTTTTTACTGTACTTTTAGTACTGTTGTAATGCCTACACACATTTATTGCGCTTAACACTTCACTCACCTTAGGTATTTCAAGATTTGAGTCCTCATCCACATTACTGTAGTGCTGCTAGAAGCTGGTCCATTTTCTTGATCACCACCATGTTTTTAGCACACATCAGCAATAATCTGTTCATTCTGTAGTTCCCCACACACAGCTACATTGTCATCAAGATCCACAAAGTATCAAAATTTGTGCTCTTCAGTTTTGGTTTTAGTGTGGATTAAGCTCCACCTCTCACATGAATTTCACTTTCTGATCTAGCATATAACATTTCCTTTTTCTGTTCTCCATGGCTGATTAAAAGCAACTGAGAACTGTTTAACAGTAAACACCAGATACTGAACATTTTTATCTTTACTTCTCATTTGTTGCTGCATTGTCGTGCTCTACCAGCAAACATATTATTGTTTTTTGTTTCCGAAGCCGAAAGCTGCCCGCTCAGCTTGCGGCTTTGTCAACAGAGATAAGGAAAATACCCTCGAATTTCTTTTAAGATAGTGTATGCCTTATGCTCATTATACATAATTACATACAACTTAGTTGTATTTCACTGAAATTTAATACGTATAACAGCAAATTACGTATAAATAAGGTTCTGTTAACAGGTTTCTAAACTACATTTTGTTGGGACCTATGAAAATTTATGTATAAATACAAGTTACTTACAACTGGGTTACGTATAAAACAGCTTCAACTGTAGTAGTAATAATAATAATAATAATAATAAATGATTGGGCATGATAATCTGTGTACCGAAACTGATGATTCATTTTATTAAAATTACTTGCCTGAAATGTTTATATGCTCTTTGTGACATGCAATATAATGACATTTCATATTAACCTTATATATCCCCATAAACTCTTGCAATAAATAAAGCACCTTATATTTTCATCAGAAGCAGTACAGAAAAAAATTGTTCCTCCCATTTGTCCTTAAATGTGCATACACGTTTCCATGGACTCTTATGATTTGGATCAGCCATTTCACTACGACGGACAGTCTGCCACCGCACATTTCAGGGAAGGGGTGAATGTACTGTAACATTATGTCATAGCTAACACCATCCTACCCTCAATCAGTTGTATTCGTGAGTACAGTTTGGAGATGTCTGACATTAGGTGAGCATATTTGAGAAATTTGGTGAACATCATACATGGACTGTCTGTTAATCATCTAAGATCGTCTGTACTTACAGCTGCTTTTAGAAAAAGTAGAATAGAAATTGTGCTCAGTGACTAGCTTAAAATTAAGTATACAAAATCAAAAAAGCAGAAACAAAAGGCTTATTAATCTTCCTAAAAAAAACCAGAATTGGCCTTTTGAGGACATGATCAAACAGCAAATTCTATTTATTTTAAGTACACTACAGAGTATGATTCTCTTTTAGCGCAGTACCTACTTGGAAACCTCTACTGTGTTTAAAGAAATTTATAATTGAATTCAAAATGACACAATAAAAGCCATAGTTTCAATAATTTTACAACTATAAAACATGACATTGTGAATATTCCTTTGGTTCAATGCAGTGGCATTACTTGTCAAGGTTGGTAAATACTATGAGCAGGAAAATAACCGAAGTATGTAACACCCTCAGATTCAGATATTTAAGAACCGACAGAAGAATTTAAATTTGTTTTTTCTTTTAACATTTTCAACAAAATATTCACTTAAAAACAAAGTCAATAAAACATCCCAAAAACTTGCTGCTCAATATTCAGATTACATAATGACAGAGCACAAATTTTTCAATAAACCCTCAACTGGATGTGTCTTCAAAGAGAAAAATATAAAATATATACTTCTTTATTCCAAAGTGTTTGATAACATTGATAACTATTTGGACGTAAGATTTTAAGATTATTCTAAATTGATAGTTTTCAACTTATTGTTATTACATGAAAACTATGTACCTACCAGTTCCCCAAAACCAGCTTTCAAAGTTGGAAAGTACTTCGATGCCATTTGCTTAGGAAGAGAGGTGAATGTAGTATATAGTACAAGAGGACTGCGTCTGTTGTTGTGTGGTCAGTGAGTTGACTGGAGGTCCTGGGTTCGATTCCCAGCTGTGGTGGGGAATTCTTCTTTATCCCCCACCAGTCTGGTAGTATAAGAAAATGAATGTGCATATGTTTGAAGAAAAGAAAATTATTTAAAACCTAACTTAAAAGATCCTACAGTCAACAAGTGGTTTCTAAAGCAAAACCCCCATTCAATGCTAAAACAAAATTTTCCATGTTTTAAAATGTTGGTGTCATTTTATATACAATTCCTGAAAGCATATTATCAGAGAAAGTTCATTTTCAGGGCTAATGAGGATAAAATGTTGCTTGGAATTTGAAGAATAGGGAGATTTTCTCATTTTAGAATCATTTCAACTGCAGCTCACTTATTAAGAGAAGTAAGAAAAAGGAACAGTTCAAAAGAAACAAAAAATTAATAATATGCTTTTCAAGAGAAACAGATGGGTTTTCAATTCTGTTTATATTTCAGAGGTGGTTACCAAAGTGTCAAAAGTGAATTTAAGTCCAGGAATGAGCTATTTTCTATTAAATTTTACTTAAGGCAACTTTATTCATATAGCATTTCAGTTGTGTTTTTATCTTTAATATTTATTCTTTTGATTTATACTATTCCTGGTTGTGATTTTTATCATGGCAACCCTATTCCTTGATTTATTATTGTGCACTTAAAAACAATAATACTCATTCTGAAGATGTCCTCCACAGCCGAGGACGAAATGTCAAGTTTTAATTATTTTAATAATTTTAATTTTTGACCACGGCCTACAAGCCCAGATATGTTATCCTTTACCAATAATAACACCGGCCATGAAAGCCTATGAGTATATATAATTATAACTCCTATTTAGCATTTCTAGCAGGAACAATTATATTACATTCCCTTGGCCTCTTGGATTTGCAAGATCAGTCTAAGTGATACATTGTCTCCCTCAACTGGCTGTCAAATTTAAAAAATGACAATCATTCAACTCTATTATTGTTATTTAGTACATTGCTATTAAATTATAAGGTAACCCCTCTCACGAACTCTCTCCATAGCATAAAAGAACCAAGAGCTGGAAAATGGTACCAGAAAAGATGCAATAAAATCCTGACTTTATAGTAAATGTTGGAAAAGTTCACCTTCTGCTACCGAACAGGTAAAACAACCCTTAAAAATGTTCTCACTCACTTGCTTAAACTCAGCAGTAGGAATTGTCATGATTTCTTGCATGTTATATCCAAGTTCCTGTAGTATATAAGGATTAAAGTGATATACTCTGTCTTTAGAGAATATATATATATATATAAAATGAATTGCCTAAATGTATTAACATGTATCACTTCCGAACGACTACACCAAATTGAACAATTCTTTTTTTGTTGTGTTTGTTATTGTCACGACTAGGTTTGTGGAAAAGAAAATGTTTATAAATAGTATGGGAAAGGTTTTAAAGTCTCATAATATGAGCAATAACAGTGCTAAGAGAATGCAATTCAGTTAAAGTCGCCAGATGGCAGTGGTACCATGGTTATATGTTGCTAAATGGCTGTAGTAGTGCAATATTTTCCCTCCCCATTCAATGTTAACAAGATGCACCAGTTAATCGAGGCAATGATGCAATGCAGCAGTGAAATTGAAATACATTTTTATGTATTATCTGTTCTTTCCTTACTCCTATCTTATAAAATAAAGAAGCAAAGAAGTTTTCCTGGCAACGAACACCTAGAGTAAGTACTTATTTATTTGCCGCTAGATGGCTGCAGTAATATTTTCCCTCCCCATTCAAAGTTAAGGTAACACACCAGTTTGTCGAGACAATGATGCAATATAGCAGTGAAATTCAAATACATTTTTATGTATTAACTGTCCTTTCCTTACTCCTATGGTTTAAAATAAAGAAGCAAAGAAACTTTTCTGGTGACGAATACCTAGAGTAATCACTTATTTATTTGCAGCTAGATGCCTGTGTAGTATTTTTCCTCCCCATTCAATGTTAAGGTAACACACCAGTTTATCAAGACAATGATGCAATGCAGCAGTGAAATTCAAATACATTTTATGCATTAACTGTCCTTTCCTTACACACATTGTTTAACATAAAGAAGGAAAGAAGCTTTCCTGGCAATGAACAACTAAAGTAAGTACTTATTTATTTGCCACTAGATGGCCATAGTAGTATTTTTCCTCCCCATTCAATGTTAAGGTAACATATCAATTTATTGAGACAATGATGCAATGCAGCAGTGAAATTCAAATATGTTTTTATGTATTAACTGTCCTTTCCTTACTCCTATCGTTTAAAATAAAGAAGCTTTCCTGGCAACAAACACCTAGAGTAAGTACTTATTTATTTGCTGCTAGATGGCCATAGTACTGTACAATTTTTCCTCCCCATTCAATGTTAAGGTCATGCAACAGTTTATCGACGCAATGCAGCAGTGAAATTCAAATACATTTTTATGTTATAACTATCCTTTGCTGACTCCTATCGTTTAAAATAAAGAAGCAAAGAAGCTTTCCTGGCAATGAACACCTAGTGTAAGTACTTAATTATTTGCCACTAGATGACCATAGTACTGCTCAATTTTTTCTTCCTCATTCAATGCTAAGGAAATGCACTCTGTTGTGGAGTCAGTGACGCAAGATAACAGTGAAAATCAAATATATTTCTTATGTAGTAACTATCGTTTCCTTGGTCACATCATTTAAATAAGTATTTTTTGTTGTAATTCTTTAAAATGAACATGTTACAAACTATGCACATAACCAATAATTCTTCTTGGAAACAGAAAATGGCGGAGCAATGATGACACCTGGATAGTAAACCATTTTAGGTTAACTTCCTATTGCAGAAGTTGTTTTTTTTTTTTTTTTGGTAGTGTTTAACGCCCGCTTTAACTACTAATGGCACCACAGGCAGTAACAGAAGTTGGTTATTTGAGGTTATGTGGTACATGAGCTAGCTAAAGGTGATTTCATCAGAACATGAAGATACTCCCGTCACCATCCCACTGCAATTGTGGTGCTCTTAAAACATTTGATCAAGTAATATTTTGGGTTAAATGGATACATTTAATACACAAAGCTATCAAATAAAAACTGATCACTTGCCCAACCAGATCTACTTGCTCTTTTGTTATGTCATTGTTAGCTTTAAGAATGGCTGTTTTGACATAGAAGAAAATAAAGAAACAGGTGGAAAACATTAGGAGTAAAGGAAAGAAAGATATTCAGAAGAAGTATGAATGTTACTTTGTGACTTTCTACTTAATACAATTCATTACCTATTTTAGCGATTATCCGCCACACTATGAAAGTGCTACCATTATTATTTTTATTATTATGCCAACGACGTCCTTGCTTGCCCACACTGTTAACTGCTTATGTCATCCTTTCCATACTACCTTATGGGTGCGCTGACTTCCTTTTCTCAATACCAACAATATATGCCCACATTACGCAGATTATTGCGCTTTGCAGATACAAAGGCATTATTAGACATTGGCAATGGGAAAATTCCTATTGATACTTCTACTGGCCTCATTTCGTTTCCACCAAATTTTTGTTACTTCACAAAGTCAAAGGAAGAATTAATATCAACAGTGTTCCAAAATATTGGTGTAAATTACAAAAACTATGCTTGGTTGAGTGAACAAGCCATTTTAGCAGCAAAAGAATGTAGATGATTTGAATATAAAAAAATCAAAGTAAATTTTATGGACATATGCATTCTTTTAAGTCGATCAATTCCATTACCAATTCAAATGAAGTCATCAATTATCTAACTGAATTCCTAAATTCCTTGGATTTGCCAGAATTCCGCCACACATTTACAGCTCAAGATTGACTTGGTAATAATTATGTTATGCAATTTCAATCAGCCAAAATTGTGCAATGGAACAAGACTCGCTGTTAAAAAAAAATTATTAAAAATTTGATTCATAGGAAAGTTCAAAGGTGAGAATGTGCTTATTCCAATACCACTAATGCCAACCGACTTTCCTTTTGAATTTAAGCGTGTTCATTTTGCTGTGCACCTTGCATTTGCAATGACAATAAATCCCAATGTCAATCATTAGAAATGTGCGAAACATACCTTGAATTGCCTGTTTTTGGCATGGGCAGTTGTGTGTTGCATGCTCGAGAGTGGAAAACCATCGGCGCTATTTATTTTCTCTCCAGAAGGAAAATTGTACATTACAAGGCATTACAATAAAGTATTGACAAATTATTTGTTATTGTTTTTCATTGAATGGTCGTATTGTAAATGGAAGATTTTGTGTCTCAGTTTTTTCATTAGGTACACTACCCGTGCGAAGCTGGAGCAGACAGCTAGTCTCATAAATAAATATCACAGCTGCTTAGGTCAGGGTAGGTGAGGGGGGGTACGCAAATACCTCTCTTATTTCATTTAATGATTCCATAGCTATGTGTGCTGTTGCAGAATCTTGTTGGAGCCCAAATAAAAGATTTTTCATCTGCTCTCAAACAAAATTATTATTATTGCTCTTCACATCACACTCCAATTTTGAGATCATACTGAAGCGTTTCATGTAATAGCACAGGCTTTAAAGCCCAATATTGACTGTTGAGTATTCGTGGGTCCATTTAAATGAAACCAAGATTTATCTGTGAAAAACAAAAGTTGTGGATCAATGAAACCACTTTCTACAAATTGGAAAAACCAATTGCAGTAATTCATTCACTTAAACAGATTATTTTGTTTCAATGCTTACACTTGTGTATTGCGATGGTTTTAGCTTTAACAGATATATAGCACTTTTCCCAGAAAATGGAGACACACCTGTTTGCTGAGCTATTAATTTGTTTACCGATTTTTGAGATGATTGTTTTAAACATTCATCTAATTTAGTTTCTGTTAAAACTGATCTTTTCCTTTAATGTTTCTTGTCCAACACCAAACCCAATGCTTTGAATTTATGCATGATCATATGTATAGCTATTTATAATTGAAGACACAAAGTTTGAAAACCTTTCAACACACTCCCTGCACACAAGGCAAGCAGATTATGTTTAAAGTAAACCTTGCATGTTTTTCCAAAGATAAGTGACGCATCATGTTGACTATAATAACAGAGGTACTTGACTGGCTGGACCTGATACAGCAATAACACTGAGATATGGTGCTAATGCACCTTAGAGCAGGAACTGGCTACATGAAATCCCACTAGATGGGGAGGGAAGAGCTGAGACATAGGCCTTGAGAGGGATTCCCTTATAATTTAACAATCCTTTATGTGCGAGTTCTGCTTTTAACCCACTAAATAATTTTGGTATACTAAATTTCTCTTTCTTTTGAAAAAAATGTAACTGACTAAGAGATATAAATGTTTGTTTTCATTCCCAGATATGATGCATTTTCATGGTAAACACATTTTTTTAACTTAGAAATAATTTAATCTTCCACCTTATTTGTACAAAGTTTAACAATTTAATAAAAAATTTACATCTTTCCCCTTCATGGTATATTCTTAAACAACTTGGTAACATCTGCAACATCCGTTGATTGGTTTCTGCAGTTTTACATTCTGGAAAAGAAAACCTTATATTGGTGTCCTGAAAATACCTTATTTCAACTAATGAATGCAACATACAGATTATATTCTTAAATTGCAACTCATAATTCTTTCTTTCAATTTAACATGCCTCAAAACATCTAGGGTTATGGTATAAATAAAGAATAATGCTATGAACATTCCAAAGAATTGAAATTTGCTGAAAATCTCACATGTGCTATGTATCAAAGCCAAGGTTCTGATTCGTGAGTCAAAAATACTAGATGCCATGTCGGAGTGTTGCTGTACATGTTTGAGAAGTAATTTCTAAGTAAATAATTTTCACTATTTTCAAAGTCACAAATTGAGCATCCTTGAGCTTCACAATAAATAAAATTGATTGTAGAAAACTTGTAATATGCCTGAACCAACTACAAGAACTGTTGTGTAGGCTGATAGCAGAACATGTAGCCTTTTATCTTTGCGAGCTTCACGCCACTCTATTATTACTGCCAACAAAACTACCTTAGATTTCATTAATAATTCAATTATTTCTGTTTCAAAACCATGTTTAACATATATCGAAAAGCAAATCACTTGGGTTTAGGTCTAGGTTAGCATTCTCTATACAAGCCAATTTCAATACATGTTAAACTTACCAATTATTATTTCCGCAGTTTTTGAAGTTGCGGAGCAGATAATTTTACTTTTCCAGGCATATTTCTTGCCAAAATTTCATCTTTTACACTACGAATGAGATCCTTCTCTCGTGGGGTAGTACTTTTGTCCTTCATGAACATGTTCATAGCAGTCTTTACAGCTTTCCCTCTCTTTCCTGTTCCTGGTGTTAACTTCACCTTAAATCTGTTACAAAAAACAAAGCACTAGGTTAAAAGTAATAGTCTTATTTTTATTCCTCCTTTGAAACATATAGATGTTAAAAATTATTCAATTTAACATTCTTCCTCCAAAAACTGCAAAAATTATTATAATATAAAATAATAAATCAAAACAATAAAATCTAATCTTAATAAATGCTTATGGGACACATCAAGTTTGAAACAGAATATATATACATGGATAAATGCAACCCATTAATAACATTAATGGAAAATATTTCATATGTCATAGGAATACCTTGTAGATCTCGATTTATTATGTCATTTATGCAAAAACAGACTTTTTATACAGCAAAAGTAAAATAGTAAACATAACACATACCATATTCGTAATGAACTACTTAACTAAATAATTTCAAAAAATTGATTAACCAATTAAAAACATCATTTTGCCATTGAGTATATTGAAAAATGGAGCTCAGCATTTATTTAGATTTTAAATATTCTGTTGCTTTCAACGACTTATTTGCTGGTACACCATATTGATTAGGTACACAATATTGATTAAATTCCTCAACTGAGTAAAATTGGTTAGAAAGCAAGAATTTATTTAAGTCAGCTTTGGATTTTTTAACAGACTCTATATTCCTCAGATTAGATGGTTAATTATTATAGAGTTTTACGCTATTATATTTAAATGACTTTTCAAATAGTTTAGCTCTATGAATAGGAATGTACAATTTATTTTTATTTGCTATGAGAATGGATCTCAGAATTTTTAATGAGATCATTGAGATTGGATTTAACATATATTAAGGTTTTCTTCATGTAAATGCAAGGTAAAGTTAATAAAGTTAAAATGTTTCCTACAACTTTCTCTTTTTGAAACACCCACTATAGTTCTCAATACTTTCTTTTGCAGTTTGAAAATCTGGTTATTATTTACACTATTTCCCCATATTATTATTCCATATTGTAAATGTGAGTGAAAGTAGGCAAAGTAGCAACTTTTAAGCACATCTAATGTTACGCGTGACCTCAGTTGATAGAGAACAAAACAAGCCTGACTTAATTTTAAAGTTAAATGTTTTACTTGACTCTCCCAGTAGAGATTAAAAATCTATCCATAACCCCAAGTATTTGGTTTCAGGTTTGCACATTATAGTCTTAGTTCCAAGTTTGACACAGGTTTGATTGGTATGTTTGTGTTGAAAGTTGATTGCCACAGTTTTATCCTCATTGAGGATGAGTTTATTAGCTCTAAACCAAGAAAATATGGATTCAGCTACAAAGCTCAATTTTTCTTTAAGCTCAACAGAATCTTTACCACTTATAAACAGGCTTGTGTAACCTTAACAGCAGTTGAATCTTTTAAACATATTGAGACATAAATAGAAGAAAAACACAGAAGAAAAAAATTGAACCATGTATATATCATTTAAGTCCTTCTTTTAGCACATATCCTAATTAGTAATTTGAATCAAACTCACACTTTGTTTGCTTCACTTACACAACAATTATAATACATTTTGATCTGCTAATTGAAGCATTTAATTCATTTAAGTTCTTAATTAGAAGCATTTGAAATTAATTTGAGTGTGTAAGATGTGAAAAACTGAACTGTAAATTTGTGGGCCAATTTATTAGTTTTCCTATCATTTATTTATGGGGGAGTAGTATTGCCAACCAAAAATCTGACACAAGGATTTTGAAAATACAATCTTTTAGGCCGCAGAAGGGTTTAGGGGATCTCAACACCTGTTGTATGTAGCATGTCAACCCCGGAACAGAAGATAGGGTTAAGGTACCCTGAAACCAGTCTTCCCAAATGAAGGCAAAGTGGAGCAAAAAGTGTAAAAAAGGCCACTCAATTCATTTAAAAATATACACGGATATTTAACTATTCAGACTGCAATATGGCAGACAAAAGAAAATTCATATGCACTAAGAATAGTCTCACCATGTTTATTAAGTGTATCTTATGATGCTAGATTTATTTATTTATTTATTTATGCTAAGCTTTATACAGGTGAATATGACCGGTGTTCAGCCCTGGCTCTTTACCGGTCATACTCATATTTTACAATAGTTTATTAATTCTAGTTTATTACACCATTTTGTCTATTTACTGTCCATATCCATTTATTTTTCACTTTGCATAAGAATTGTCCAATCTTCTTACTATCTTTTTGAAACATTTCAACTACTACTACATTTCTATCTATTTTAAACCATTTCTTATTAATATACTTTTTTCTCCAAATTTCAGTTCCTTTACATTTAAATAAAATGTGTTCTATATCTTCATTTCCGCCACATATAGGACATTGATTTTGTGGAATACCTTTCCTTAGACCTTTTAATCTCCATACTCCTGCTTTCAGCCATGCAATACCTTCTCGCTCCTCTTTATTTGTCACATCAATGTACTTTTCCCTTCCCCATGAGACTTTCATTGGTATATAGAAAACTAAAGATCTCTTTTCAGTTATTTCACTAAATATTTTTTGTATTTCTATATCCTCAAATCTTTTCCTTGCCAACTTCCAGAAGTTATTCACATTATTTTCTCTTCTTCTCCACATTTCCCCTAACCCACTACTTTCCAGGTTATTTCGAAGACAGTCTACCCATCCCTTGTTCTTTAAACTTTTCTCTTGATATACTAAACACTGTTTTAACAAATTCCTTTCTTCCAATTTCAATATCCTATGCCAAAATTTCAATGCCCTTTCCATAATCTTTCCCTTACTTGCCACTCTACCCAGCTCTATTTGTGCTACCTGCCTAACAGTTGCATTTGGTAACCCCAGTATTTCTTTGCAAAATTTCCTATGCACCTCATCTATGCCTTCCCATCCTCCTTCTAATCCCCATACTTCTATCCCATATAGCATTTTTGCCTCAACCACCATATTGTACACTTTTTCTAACCATCTAATATTTATATTAGGTGCTTTGTATTTGCAACTTCTAATAGCTGATAAAGCTCCTTTTCCTTTTGCCAATGCAAATTTCTTTTGCTTTTTCCAATTGCCACCACTATCAATTTTAACTCCTAGATAAATACATTCTCTCACTACCCTGTACTCCTTTTCCTTCTCATTCTTCCATTTTTCATATTTGCTCAATTTTCCCCCTTTTTTGAACACTACAATCTGCGTCTTGTCCTGGTTCACTTTTAAACTCCACTCTTTACAGTAATTATTTAATGTTTGCAAGGATTGTTTCAAGCCATTCACTGTAATTGCACCTATAACTAGATCATCTGCAAACAGTAATCCTGGAATCTGAATATTATTAATTACTGGCATCAAGTTATTATTTCTCCCAATTTCTGTTAATACATCATCTATATATAAATTGAATAGGACTGGACTTAACTTACATCCCTGTCTAAGGCCTTTCTCTTGTTGGATTTCTCTTGTTACAACCCCTTCCTCCACTCTTATACAAAAAGTATTTTCCTTATATAATGCTCTAAGGGTGTCCACCATTTGTTTACTCACTCCTTTAGTCAACAACTTATGCCACAGCAATTGAAGCTCTATCCTATCGTATGCTTTCTCTAAATCCACAAAAGCCATATATAACTTTCCTCTTTTGTCTTTCAAGTATTTATCTACCAGTGTTTTTATAATAAATAAGTTATCAACTGTCCTCCTCCCTTTTCTAAAGCCCATCTGAAGTTCCGAGAGGATATCATATTCTTCAACCCATGTTTGTATCCTGCTTGCCATAATACCAGTAAAAATTTTTCCTACATTTGATAATAATGCAATGCCTCTATAGTTGTTTGGTTTGTCAACACTACCCTTGCCTTTGTATATTGGATGTATGATTGCTTTCCTCCACTTATCTGGTATATACCCCTTCACCTTAATTGTGTTAAATAAGTCTACTAAAACCTTAACTCTGTTTATTTCAGTGCACCATTCCTTAAGGAACTCTGAAGGGATTCCATCTATTCCCGTTGCTTTATTTCTCTTCATTATTTTCACCTGTTGGATTATTTCTTCACTTCTTATTATATCATCGAGTATATCTACATAGTTATTACCTATTTCCCAATTTCCTATCTCAATTTTACTCTTTTTTTCCCCATACAAATTTTTAAAATATTCCATCCATTCTCCTGGTTTTATACTTGGTTTTGTTACATATTTATTATACATTGATTTCATAACCTTCCATATCTCATTTGCATTATTTTCATTTAGAATTCGTATCAAATTACTTTCATATTTTTTCATCCAGCTTGTTTTCTTTTGTTCCAGTAATGAATTATATAAATCCCTCCCTTGCATATACTCTTTCTTTAATTCTATGTTTCCTAATTCCCTCCACTTTATGAGCAGCTGTTTGACTTGTCTTTTAGTTACTCTACATTCTTCATCAAACCAGCCCTCATCTCTTTTGTAAACCTTCTTTCTCATTTTTATTTCCTCCCCAGCCCTTAGCATAATGATATTTAAGATATCCATAGCACTTTCAATTTCTTGTTCCTTTATCATAAAACTTATTCCACACTGACATATCTGGCCATAATTAGAGTTTAGTGTCTGTCTAAATTTATTGCAATACTCTTCCTTCCATTTGTATCTACTGTATTCTTCTATGTTGCACTTTTCCTCCCTTAAATTATAGACTATTTGCTCTGTGCATGTTTTTATGTCTACTATCAATGGAAAATGCCCACTGTTGGAACTTAAATTTAGTATCTTAAAATTACTTAAAATATACCCCATATTAATTGGCCATAATACATAATCAATCACACTTTGACCATTATTACTAACATACGTATATTCTCCATTCACATCTTCTCCATATTTCCCATTCAAAATATCAAAGGCATTCAATTCACAGAATTCTATAAATTTCATATAGCCTTTGTCAACTATCTTATCTTTGCTGTATCTAATTTTCTCAGGTTTCTCTAATGTATCATTACTCATCCACCTATTCCCTCCAATAACATCATTTTCGCCAATCCTAATGTTAAAGTCTCCCATTAATATAATCTCAGAATTACCATATCTCTCCTTTAAATGTTCTATTTTTATCTCTAGGTGTTTAAGGAGGTCCGGATTATGAAAGCGCGAAGGAAGAGGAGGATTGTATACTATGCCTATACATATAACATTTTCAACTATTTGTTTCTCCTCTAATACAATCCATAGTATTTCTTTTCTCCTTGACCAAGTTTCTTTAACTCCTTTACTTAACGTCTTCTTTACAAAAAAGCCTATGCCTCCAGATGCCCTCCCCTTTCTTGCTACCTTATCTCCTTTTATCCCTACAAAATCAAAATCCTTTACGTAAACCTGGTCCTCTTTTAGCCATGTTTCAGCTACCACGAGATAATCAAGTTTTGTCAATAATTGATTTAAACTCCCCGCATATATTTTGTTTTTAACTCCCTCACAATTCCAGAATCCAAGCCTCCTTATATTCTCCCTTCCCTATTGTGAGCCTGATCTAAATCTAAATGTTTCTAGTGTTCTTTTACTCCTTAATTGTATCCCTTCTCCGGGAGGAATAGTTTTATTTCTGTCTAAAACTAGAATGCTGCCATGTTCAGATGATATGATGCTGTCTTCTTCCCCTTCTGTATTCTCCCCGCTACTCTGTTGCCACGCCTTCTTTCCCTTCAAAGCCAAATTACGTGCGGCTATTACTTCCCCTCTTCTCGGTGACACTATTTTCTTGGGTGACGTCACTCTGGTGGCTCCTCCTCCTGTTGCTTCCTCTGTTGACGTCATTTCTTCGTCAGCTGTTACTTCTCTCGTAAGGAAGTTGGATGACGTCCTATCTGCATATGCCGTTCTCATATCCATGCTGACAGGCAGATTTCGGTTCAAACACACACTTTCACTGTCTTCACCCACATCCATTCCTTTTTGCTTGGACTTTGATCTTCCTGTTGTGCTTCCTAAAGTTGGCGTTGACATTTGCTGAGTAATTTCCTCTGTGCCTGATTGGGGTTCTCTTAGCTCCTTCTTGTCCAGATGCGATGTCTTTTCTCCGTCAATCCACAATTGGAAATTTCTAATATAAGCTCTTCTTCCCTGGGCTCTTGCTTCTTTCATTTTTTGTACCAAATTTCTTTGCAGAGCTCTCTTCTTAGGTGATAAATCTTTATTAATAAAAATGTCTGTTCCTTTTAATTTCTTGGCTCTTTTAAGTACTTCATGTACTAATTGGGCTGTTGCAAATTTCACTATAATTGTTCTCTTGCCAAGTTGTCTTCCAACTCGATAAGCTTCAATAATTTCCCATCTATACAATTCCAAATTCAGCTTTTCCTTCGTCATTTCTAATATTTCTTCTGATGCTAGATATATGTAGCCTTTGTGGTGTGGCAGGCAACAATCTTGTATTTGAGTTCCACTAATAACTTCCCAATATTCTATGTTTGACAACAAATATATGGGTATGATCATTCCTCACAGTGCTGCTAAATCATATCACATAGCATATATGCATTAATTGATAGTAGACATAAAAACATGCACAGAGCAAATAGTCTATAATTTAAGGGAGGAAAAGTGCAACATAGAAGAATACAGTAGATACAAATGGAAGGAAGAGTATTGCAATAAATTTAGGCAGACACTAAACTCTAATTATGGCCAGATATGTCAGTGTGGAATAAGTTTTATGATAAAGGAACAAGAAATTGAAAGTGCTATGGATATCTTAAATATCATTATGCTAAGGGCTGGGGAGGAAATGAAAATGAGAAAGAAGGTTTACAAAAGAGATGAGGGCTGGTTTGATGAAGAATGTAGAGTAACTAAAAGACAAGTCAAACAGCTGCTCATAAAGTGGAGGGAATTAGGAAACATAGAATTAAAGAAAGAGTATATGCAAGGGAGGGATTTATATAATTTATTACTGGAACAAAAGAAAACAAGCTGGATGAAAAAATATGAAAGTAATTTGATACGAATTCTAAATGAAAATAATGCAAATGAGATATGGAAGGTTATGAAATCAATGTATAATAAATATGTAACAAAACCAAGTATAAAACCAGGAGAATGGATGGAATATTTTAAAAATTTGTATGGGGAAAAAAAGAGTAAAAATGAGATAGGAAATTGGGAAATAGGTAATAACTATGTAGATATACTCGATGATATAATAAGAAGTGAAGAAATAATCCAACAGGTGAAAATAATGAAAAGAAATAAAGCAACGGGAATAGATGGAATCCCTCCAGAGTTCCTTAAGGAATGGTGCACTGAAATAAACAGAGTTAAGGTTTTAGTAGACTTATTTAACACAATTAAGGTGAAGGGGTATATACCAGATAAGTGGAGGAAAGCAATCATACATCCAATATACAAAGGCAAGGGTAGTGTTGACAAACCAAACAACTATAGAGGCATTGCATTATTATCAAATGTAGGAAAAATTTTTACTGGTATTATGGCAAGCAGGATACAAACATGGGTTGAAGAATATGATATCCTCTCGGAACTTCAGATGGGCTTTAGAAAAGGGAGGAGGACAGTTGATAACTTATTTATTATAAAAACACTGGTAGATAAATACTTGAAAGACAAAAGAGGAAAGTTATATATGGCTTTTGTGGATTTAGAGAAAGCATACGATAGGATAGAGCTTCAATTGCTGTGGCATAAGTTGTTGACTAAAGGAGTGAGTAAACAAATGGTGGACACCCTTAGAGCATTATATAAGGAAAATACTTTTTGTATAAGAGTGGAGGAAGGGGTTGTAACAAGAGAAATCCAACAAGAGAAAGGCCTTAGACAGGGATGTAAGTTAAGTCCAGTCCTATTCAATTTATATATAGATGATGTATTAACAGAAATTGGGAGAAATAATAACTCGATGCCAGTAATTAATAATATTCAGATTCCAGGATTACTGTTTGCAGATGATCTAGTTATAGGTGCAATTACAGTGAATGGCTTGAAACAATCCTTGCAAACATTAAATAATTACTGTAAAGAGTGGAGTTTAAAAGTGAACCAGGACAAGACGCAGATTGTAGTGTTCAAAAAAGGGGGAAAATTGAGCAAATATGAAAAATGGAAGAATGAGAATGAAAAGGAGTACAGGGTAGTGAGAGAATGTATTTATCTAGGAGTTAAAATTGATAGTGGTGGCAATTGGGAAAAGCAAAAGAAATTTGCATTGGCAAAAGGAAAAGGAGCTTTATCAGCTATTAGAAGTTGCAAATACAAAGCACCTAATATAAATATTAGATGGTTAGAAAAAGTGTACAATATGGTGGTTGAGGCAAAAATGCTATATGGGATAGAAGTATGGGGATTAGAAGGAGGATGGGAAGGCATAGATGAGGTGCATAGGAAATTTTGCAAAGAAATACTGGGGTTACCAAATGCAACTGTTAGGCAGGTAGCACAAATAGAGCTGGGTAGAGTGGCAAGTAAGGGAAAGATTATGGAAAGGGCATTGAAATTTTGGCATAGGATATTGAAATTGGAAGAAAGGAATTTGTTAAAACAGTGTTTAGTATATCAAGAGAAAAGTTTAAAGAACAAGGGATGGGTAGACTGTCTTCGAAATAACCTGGAAAGTAGTGGGTTAGGGGAAATGTGGAGAAGAAGAGAAAATAATGTGAATAACTTCTGGAAGTTGGCAAGGAAAAGATTTGAGGATATAGAAATACAAAAAATATTTAGTGAAATAACTGAAAAGAGATCTTTAGTTTTCTATATACCAATGAAAGTCTCATGGGGAAGGGAAAAGTACATTGATGTGACAAATAAAGAGGAGCGAGAAGGTATTGCATGGCTGAAAGCAGGAGTATGGAGATTAAAAGGTCTAAGGAAAGGTATTCCACAAAATCAATGTCCTATATGTGGCGGAAATGAAGATATAGAACACATTTTATTTAAATGTAAAGGAACTGAAATTTGGAGAAAAAAGTATATTAATAAGAAATGGTTTAAAATAGATAGAAATGTAGTAGTAGTTGAAATGTTTCAAAAAGATAGTAAGAAGATTGGACAATTCTTATGCAAAGTGAAAAATAAATGGATATGGACAGTAAATAGACAAAATGATGCAATAAACTAGAATTAATAAACTATTGTAAAATATGAGTATGACCGGTAAAGAGCCAGGGCTGAACACCGATCATATTCACCTGTATAATGCTTAGCATAAATAAATAAAAATAAATAAAAAAAAAATAAATAAAATATATGCATTATCTTTCATGTTATTTTGCATTTAAAAATAACACATGGGATTAAATCAGATAGCAGGAAATCATGTCCATTCCAACAATCTACAAGTTCAGCATTCAAACACTCATGGGTGAGTCAATGATTAATGGCAGAAGCTTATCCTGATACAAAATGAGATTCACATTGTCTTCTTGTAATTGTGACAATAATCACCAAGTCTACGTACACTACCTGGTTAATATAGTTTTTTTCACAAAGAAAAATGGTCTGTAATTTTTTGATAAAGTAATAGGATAGTGCAAATAAACTGAGCTGAGAGTCAAAACTCACAAATTCAGCTTTTTGATCAATTTGGTGAGAATAAAATATGTAGCAGAGCTCTTGATTCTGAGTGATCGAGTTGAAAATAAGATGCAATAAGTTAGCGAGTGAGGTGCTGTTTATAAAATAACTCCGCTCACTTCTTTGAGTCAAAATTGGAACTTTTCTGAGGTACCTCAGCAGACTGCAGATGTGAAGTAACGGTTCAATATATACACAGAGTTTATGAATGAAAAGTAAAAAAGTATATAAGTTATGAAAGAAGATGCATAGACGATTATAAATCTTTATATGGACTTAAAATAAATGATGCTGAATGGCTGACAAATCAATTCTTGGGTTAATACATTGAAACAAAAGAGGTGAGTCAGCGCAGTGAAGATGCCGACAAAGGATTGGTGAAAACATGTTCCTGAGGAAAAAACAGGTTAGTGGAGTAAAAATGAGTGTTTAGCTCTCTCCACTTTATACTGAAAAGAGGTGATGGTAGAATGAAAATATTCCTGTATTATTCAAATTGCATTGAAGATATCGGTGTAGACAGGAGCAATGTGTCAAAAGCTTTTGATAGAAGGGCCAATGAATGTATTAAATTTGCAGCTTCTGTTGCTGAAGTACATAATTCTCAGGTACAGCAGCTAGAATAATGAATATTTCCTTAAGCTACTGAAGCAACTGGTAACACACAAAGATGAATAATGTCAACAGAAAAGGTATGCTAGGTATAAATGTTAAGGCAATTTGCAATGCAATAGAGTAGCTCACCAGTATTGATATTACATGGCTGGGTCTGCACATGATACTACAATTTGGCTAAAACTCTCATATCTAAAAAGCTATGATCAGGCAACATGCTGATGTTCTGTTAATTCGTTCATTGGCTAAAAATAGCACCTTGATTAATGAGTACTTTCCAGAACTCAACACAGATAGGGTTGGATTAAACTAAAAAGAGTTATTATAGAACATATTTTTAATGTTTAACTATACTACAAAGCAAGATTAACCTAATTAAATAACTCAGAAGTTTGAGACAAGTGAAGTTTTAATCAATGTGATGTTGAAAATGAGTCGGAATAGTAACACTCACCTCACTTATATGTATTATGTCCAAAACATATGTTTCAAGGGCAATTGCCCTCTTCTTCAGTTGAAGTCCGACATAATACATATACATAATACATATAAGTGAGGTGAGTGTTACTATTCCGACTCATTTTCAACATCACAAAGATTAACCTAATTACCAAGAAATCAAAATAAGAATTAAGTACGTTTTAAAATTATCTTCTGTCACTACAGAAGGTGCTTTCTTATATATTATTAGCCAAGAAAATGTTCCTGTGAAGGTTTCTATTAGTTAGCAATGCATACCTATATACTCCACCATCTTTAAATAGTCATGCAAAAAGAAAAAAGAACAAGGGAAAGAAGTATAAAAATATCTGATGTGTTCCATTCACATGTCTTTCTCTATATCTCTGGACCAAATTATTGTTAAAAAGCTTATTCTTCTATTTATTTAATGCTGATCGAGAAAAAAATAGCAAAAGTAGAATCATTACTTGCTTCCTTGTAAGTAGAAGGAAGGAACATAAGAGAGTAACCATAGGTTAAAGTAAAAGCCAAAAGCTGGTTGCTATGTGACTGAAGTTCCTTAGTTTGTATGGACAGGAGTTGACAAATTCTTGTATGAGAAAAGACTATATAAAAGCTGAAACCAATAACAAGGTATATCTCAAAAAAGATCAACTCCACAAAAAAAAAAAAAAAAAAAATTATATGACATAAATTGTGTGTTTTATTATGATCTATATTTTTTGTGACGTTAAGTTTTTGTCTATCTCTTATGGTTTACCAGTTATGCAAAATTCAATAAAAATCATCCAGAATAAAGAAGTCTTTAGAGGCTATTCCCAGAAAATTCAAGATATACATTTTATTTTACATGTAAATATCTTAAATATAAGAGATTTTAATCAAAATCGTTAGAGCTATTTTTGAGAAAATAAAAATTTTCGAAATTTTTTCCACCTAATAAGTAGTTTGGGGTAGGAGGATTTTCTTGAAAATCTTTATGTTGCATCCTTGGAAGATGCCAATCTTAAATACCACGTTTGGTATTTAATGGTCTTTTTGTTTTTGAGCTATGCTACCCACAGACACACACCCATACACACACATATGGACATTTTTCTAAAAATGCCTTTTATGGATTCAGGAGGTCTCAAAACTTGTATTTCTGGTGAAATCTTGGTATCAAATTTTTGGGTGTAGAGAAAGTAAAACTATAACACTTTAAAATCAGAGTTTTTCAAAATTTTGCCGTAAACAGACAAGAGAAAGAAAGAGAGAGAGAGAAACCATCTTCTTATCAGTGGAATATACAATTACAAATATTTCATAAATGTAGAAATATTATATGCAAGTGAAAAGAATTTGAAGTAGATGTTGAGATCAAAATTTTAAAACACTAAAGGAAGCTCAACAACAACAAAAATCTGATGTGTTCCATTCACATGACTTTCTCTACTTCTGTGTAACAAATTAATGCTAATAAGCTTATTCTTCTATTTACTTCAAGCTAATCCAGAAAAAATTAGCAGAAATAGTCTTATTACTTGCTTCCTTGTAAGTAGAAGCGAAATATGGGAGTATCATAGGTTAAAGTGAAGTCAAAAGCTGGTTACTAGGTGACTGAAGTTCCTTTGTTTGTATGGACACGAGTTGACAAATTCCTGTATGAGAAAAGTACAAGTTTTTCAAAGCTGAAACCAAAAACAAGGAATATCTCAAAAATGATCAACTACTCGAAAAAAATTTATATAACATAAATTGTGTGTTTCTATGTGCTCTATATTTTTTGTATGGTAAGTTTTTGTCCATTTCTTATGGTTTAGCAGTTATGCAAAATTCCTTCAGAATAAAGTAGTCTTCAGAGGCTACTCCCAGAAAATTCAAGATATACATATTATTTGTCAGGTAAATATCTTTAATATACAATACTTTAATCAAAATCGTTAGAGCCATTTTTGAGAAAATCAAACCTTTCAGAAAAAGTTCCATGTAAAGGGTAGTTGGGGGTGGTGGGATTTTCTTGAAAATCTTTGTGTTGCATCCTTGGAAGATACCAAACTTAAATATCAAGTTTGGTATTTAATGGGCTTTTCATTTTTGAGCTATGCTGGCCACAGACACACACACGGACCTTTTTCCAAAAATGCTTTTTTTGGATTCAGGGGGACCCAAAACATGTATTTCCGGTGAAATCTCGGTATTGAATTTTTGGGCGCATTACAATACCTTCTCTATACACTATGTACATAGTACAAGTAAAAAAAAATTTGATGTGTTACACTCACATGACTTTCTCTAGCTACTCTACAAGCTTCTTACGAAAGATAATTCTTCTTTCAACACCATGCTAATCGAGATAAACATTAGCAGAAATAGTCTTATTACTTGCTTCCTTGTAAGTAGAAGCGAAATATGGGAGTATTATAGGTTAAAGTGAAGTCAAAAGCTGGTTACTAGATGACAGAAGTTCCTTTGTTTGTATGGACACGAGTTGACAAATTCCTGTATGAGAAAAGTACAAGTTTTTCAAAGCTGAAACCAAAAACAAGGAATATCTCAAAAACAATCAACTCCTGGAACAAATTTTATACAACATAAATTGTGTGTTTTAATGTGCTCTACATTTTTTGTGTGTTAAATTTTTGCCCATCTCTTACGGTTTAGCAGTTATGCAACATTCTTCCAGAATAAAGTAGTCTTCAGAGGCTATTCCCAGAAAATTCAAGATACTTTAATATACAATATTTTAATCAAAATCGTTAGAGCCATTTTTGAGAAAATCAAAATTTTCAAAAAAAGTTCCATGTAAAGGGTAGTTGGGGGTGGGGGAGATTTTCTTGAAAATCTTCATGTCGCATCCTTGGAAGATACCAAACCTAAATACCAAGTATGGTATTTAATGGTCTTTTCGTTTTTGAGCTATGCTGCCCACAGACACACACACACACGGACCTTTTTCCAAAAATGCTTTTTTTGGATTCAGAGGGACCCAAAACATATATTTTCGGTGAAATCTCGGTATCGAATTTTTGTGTGCATTACAATACGTTCTCTATATACTATGTACATAGTACTTGAAAAAAAAAAAAACAGAGAGAGAGAGAGAGAGAGAGAGAGAGAGAGAGAGAGAGAGAGAGAGAGAGAGAGAGAGAGAGAGAGAGACAGAGAAAAGAAAGAGAGAAAAAAGATGTTACCCTTAAATTTCTTAAATGTAAATCCTTAAAACGAGTACCTACATCATATTATGTAACACTATGTGCTAACTTGTTCTTTAGGAGTTTAAGCTTAAATTGTGCTATTAAATTGTTTAGAATTAAATCAACTGAAATAGCAACAGCATGTGCAATTTTTGTATTTTTCGAAAATAATGCAACTTTTTTTTTTCCACATCACATCGAACTGTAACTTAGTTTATGCTCTATGCGTTATTTGGGAAGAATATATACATATACATGAATGATGATGGAGCACCGGTGGAATGCGATGGCAGGGGAAACCGGATTACCCGGAGAAAACCCGGTCCACCACAAATCTCACATGCCAACTTGTACATTATGCTAACAACAGATAAAGAAAAACCCTTTTTCAGGTGAAAACATTTTCACAATTGAACAAAGCTACAATTGCCAGAATGACCGAGGAATGTCAGGACTTCTGAAGAAACTTGAAAGCAGGTACCAAAGATCTAGAGCATCCTGTCTCAATGATAGTTTGGTGGGGAGTAAACTATGATGGTATCATAAAGGCGCATTTCTGTCAAAACAGATTTAAGACAGTGGCCAGAGCATATGAAACAACCCTACCGTATTATGTATAAAGTTACTTTTTTTGTATAGATTAACTATTATTATTTATTTTATTGTACAGATGAAATGTGAGCAGAAATCTCACTTGCTCCATCACAAAGAGTCAGCAAAACAGGAATGCAAAATTCAATCATTAATTTCTTCAGTTATTGGAAAAGAACCGACAACTTCAACACCCTTCTGTGGGAAGTTCTTGTTTCTGCTAATATACCATTTCATGCCCTGAAATATAACAAATTTAAGGAATTTCTGGAAGACGTCAGTGGCAAAAAAGTTCTTGATGAATGAACGTTACATAAGAATTATTTGGACAAAGTATACCAGGGAAAACTTAGACATTAGGAAGGATGTGGCTACATATGTCTCAGTAGATGAAACTGCAGATTCTTGTTGACGTTTCATTGCCAATGTTGTTGTAGGAAACTTGGATCTCGTAGCACCAGGGAAATGCTACCTCATTTTCTGCAAGTGTTTAGATAAGACAAATCACAATACTGCCTGGGTATTAAGGATGCATTAAAGGTATTGTGGCCTGGAGAAAATCAGGATGGTAAGCTTTTACTTTTGCTAATAGATAGTGCTGCATATATGCTTAAGGTAGGAGAGGCATTGGTAGCTTTCTATTCCAACATACTTCACATTACGTGTTTGGCATATTGTATCCATGCATGGTGGAAGAAGTTAGAGAACTTTTTCCAAATGACAATACCATTATTTCATCTGTGAAGAAAATCTTCTTAAAAGCACCTCTTTGGATTCAAAAGTTTAAGAAAATGTTGTAAGGAGTTTCTCTTCCACCAGAGCCAGTGCTGACATGATGGGAAACATGACTGAATGTGGCTATGTATTGTGAAAAGCATTTTAATGACATTAAAGAGCTTGTGGATACTTTTGACACATCAAAAGCAAAATCAATAGTTCATACTAAGAAAATCTGTGATTCCTTAGCCTTTCTCAAGATACATTTCTCATATGTTCCTGAATTAATAGAGAGAATGGAATCTTCAACCCTAGAACTCAAAGATGCCATTGGTATCATGGACTCGTTTCTCAAGAAACAAGTCCCAGGACCTGTTGGTGAAGCCATCATATGCAATGTACTTTAGAGGAATCCAGGATTTCAACAGATGAAAACACTGTGCTCCAATCTCTAAGGAGAGCAACATTCAAATCACCAGCTGACATGGGGACCTGCTGCAGTGGCATCAATGAAATTTGCACCTATGACATCATATGAAGTTGAAAGAACATTTTCTGCTTTCAAGAGCATTCTAAGTGGCAATAGAAAAAACTTTATGTAGAGAACTTGAGAGAAATATTTAGTTATTTACTGTAATCAAGAAAGGTGTGGCTAAATATCTTATTGTTTTATTACTTACTGCTACTGTCTGGAAAGTGCGGATATATTTCTTATTAAAATAAGAACTAAAGCTTTCCTGGCGACGTGTTAATTCAAAATCTTCTCGGGCTTCTAGCCAGGTAAAAACTTGGCTTGACACCAACGTTTCGAAGAAGGTGAACTGAAGATGAGGAAGATGCACTTCTTCGAAACGTTGGTGTCAAGCCAAGTTTTTACCTGGCTAGAAGCCCGAGAAGATTTTGAATATTTCTTATTGTTTCTATGAAATTCATAAATTCATTAAGTCAACGGCTTAGAGTATTAAAATCAAATCATCTCAGCATCCTTGGTTTTATAGAGTTTAATAATTTATTAATATGTTTAAGGTGAGCAATTATTGCCTAAAACTGTGAAGTTCTTCGTGAATGAAGTTTCATTACGAAAAAATTTACATTGTAGTTCCAATCAGATTTTCTATTAACAATTACGCATTAACTTTTGCGCACTTTATGAAAACAGATTACTATTTAAAAAACTATTTAAAATGGATTCTACCTATTAAAAACATAAAAATAACCTACTCTATGTTTCTAAAAACCTAAAATTTCAATTTTACCTATTCTACCTACTAAAAACCAAAAACAACCTATTTTATGTTTTCAAAAACATAAAATTATATTTTAAAAATCTGGTCCATACTTATTACCAAGAGGATCTGCCTCATTATATTTTTTCCTTTTTATAAATTGAACATTAACAAAACTGAAATTTCAGGCTTTATTATATGCTGATGATTTAGTCCTGAGATTTAATGAAGTGTTGGCCAAACAACTAAGGTTGCTTTAATATAATCGATTGAAGTATTACATAGGTAAATTCTGCAAAGAATGGAGTTTAAGAATAACCATTTACAAATTGAAAATTATGGTATTTAAGGATAGTATGTCGGGAAGACATGACAAACTATATTGAGAAGGAACGGGAATTGAAGTGGTTAATAAATTTGAATATCTGGCCATCCAATTCAGCAGTAAAGGGGTTTGTAATGAACAAAATAAAAACACCTCAACAACGGGAAGGATGGCACTAAAAACTATTATTGTCTGCAAACAAAGGAGAGATTCCATGAAGTGGCTGGAGAGAAAATATACAGCAGTAGTCGAAGCTAAACTGCTGTTTGGGATACAAGTATGGGGAATAAAGGAGGGATGGAAAAATGTGAATGTAATTTACGAGGGTCACTCCAAAAGAAATCCATACTATTTTTTTAAAAATACAGTTTTCTTCATTCTATACGTTTGAAAATTTTACAGTGTGCAAATACATCCTTTAGGAATAGCATTTCATTTCTCCACATTATCCCCATCCTTCTCAGTTGCCCTACGTCATCTTGGAACCAGTGCCTGTATATATCTGCATGGTAAAAAATCTGGACCAGCCACTGTTTGGCAGCGTGCACGAGGAAGTCGTCATCCTCAAATCTCGTTCCACGAAGAAATTCCTTCATTTCCCAAAGAGATGCTAGTCACATGGAGCCAGGTCAGGACTGTAAGGCGGGTGTTTCAATGTTGTCCATCCAAATTTTCTGATCGCTCCCGTGGTTTGTTGACTGACATGTGACCGTGCTTTGTCGTGCAACAGCAAAACATCCTGCTTTTGCCAATGTGGTCGAACACGACTTCAGTATTCTGCAAATACTTGCTTCCCCTATTCCAATGTGAAGTGACAATTCGTTCACTGTGATGGGTTTGTGAGCAGACACCAGTTTGTTAACTCTATGCACATTGTCAGGAGTTCATGCAGTGTAAGGCTTGCCATTGCGCGAAGAATCCCAAATATTACTGCGTCCGCTTCCATCACGTAATCGGCTTGCCCACAGACTAACTGTACTTCGATCCACAGCAGCATCTCCATACACCTTTGCCAACTTCTTGTGGATGTTTCCCACTGTCTCGTTTTCACAGCACAGGAATTCAATGATAGCACGTTGCTTCCAACGGATGTCAAGTGCAGCCGCCATCTTGAAGGGATGCTGTGACAGCACCACTCACGGGAACAGGTTAACCCAAATTTGAACACAAGCAGGAAGGATGTATTTACACATAGTAAAAATTTCAAAGATGTAGCATGAAAACTGTAATTTTTAAAAAATAGTGTGCATTTCTTTTGAAGTGACTCCTCGTATAATTTTGTAAACAATTGAAATTAATTAGTTGAGTCAATTTAGTAACAAGTTATGGAACTACTTAAAAAATGTTTCCAAAAGGGGTGTCACAGGCAGAACTAGGAAGAGTAGGAAGCAAAGGAAAAAAAAAATAATGAGGATTCTAAAATACTGGTTTAGGTTAAAGAATAAATTGTGAAACAATGTTTGATTTCAAAAGAGAGCATAACCTAATACTGTACTTGGATCAGCAGAATTAAGAGGGTTCTAGAGGAAGGTGGGGAAGGCATAACATGGGAAAATAGAGAATTAAAAGAAAAAGGCCTTTAGAATCAAATTAAATTAAGACTAGATAAATTCAGAAAATGTTTGTACTTTTAAAAACAAAAAGCACTGAACATCTGCACAGAGTTAAGAATAGAATGGGGAAAAGAGACATATACAGAAAAAAGAGATAAAGCAACCAGGAAAGGAACTGCATGGGCTAAAACTGGAGCAAAATTGAAAGGAGAAGGGATTTTGGCAAATGTCCAATGTGTGGAATGAAGGATAGTAATTGCATGCAATTTTAGAAACCAAAGAAACAAGGGGTAAATTAGCATTGAAGAAATGAGGAAGTTACTGATAGATGTAACAGAAAAAGTTACAGAAATAAAAATCAAATAAGGGCATTAAGGAAATCGGTAGTTATTTAGAAAGTGTAATACAAAAATACATGAAAAAATTATTTAAGGAAGATTTTGTACATATAGGTTTACTATAAGCAGATAGTGTGTTTGGGGTTTTGCTTGTAATGGTCCCAGAAGGGAGATAACCATAGTGATGAAGCTTCCCAGGACTTATAGATTGCAAGTTTGAGGTTGAATACATTCAGGACTGAGGGTTGCTTATTTATTAATAATTAGATTAAGAAGTAGTGGGAGAGACAGCTGAATGTAATTCTGTATGACATTTCGAGCATTTATTATGAGTTTTGTGTGTTATAAATGTACCACTGTGTTGAACACCTCATAATGAGAAAACAAAGGATTATGGTACATATGTTCATATGAACTTGTGGTGTAAGGAACCCATACCAAAGTTTGTAAAAGCATTTCTGAAACACTCTGTGTATGTGTGTGTGTGTGTGTGTCTATATATGTAGGTATATATACAGCCCTTTCGAATCTCCCTGATTTTAACTTACATTTAAAAATTCTCTGTTGCAGATTTGTGTTCCAGTTTGAAATGAAGGAAAGGAGAAATAGTAAATTTTTTCAGTATTGTTTTAAAATTCTGAATTCATCACTGAGAGGTGCCAGTGTATTGTATTGAATATGGCGTTGATGAAAGAGAAACTGCAGACAGTTTTATGGCATGCAAAGTACAAGTCCATAATTACAGTGCAAAGACAATTTAGGCACGTGTTCTAGAAAAATGCTCCTGATCCAAAGAGCATAAAAGAATGGACTGTAAGATTTTTAGCTACAGGCAATGTGCAAAAGCGATATGTAGCAGGTCTGCGCATATCTGAAGAGCGAGTAGAGGAGGTTAGAACTGCCTTTACTTGTAGCCTGCGCAAATCCATAAGGTGTGCATCACATGAACTGCAGATTCCCTGTGCACACTACAAAGGGTTCTACACAAGCAACTGCGGTTATATGCTTATAAGTCGCAGCTTCTTCACTAAATCAAGCCACAAGACAGACCACAGCAATAGAATTTTGCAGCTGCCACTCTGTAGCATATCAGTCAAAACAATGATTTCCTTAGTCTTGTCATGTTTTTGGACGAGTCAACTTTACACATGTCTGGGAAAGCTAACCGACGCACATTAGAATATGGGCTTCAGAAAACCCACATGTCGTCCAGGAACATATACGAGACAGCCCTAAAGTAAACATATGGTGCGGTCTCATGAAGGACATGATAATTGGTCCTTTCTTCTTCATGGAGCCAACTGTTACAGGCATTATGTATTTAGACATGCTTGAACAGTATGCATTTCCCCAGATAGCACGCAAGCAGTCAGATATAATCTTCCAGCAAGACAGTGCACTACCTCACTGAAGCTGCTGTGTGCGTACATCTCTGAACAATACTTTCCCGAACCGTTGGATCGGACGCAACAGGCCAATAGCTTGGCCTCCTTTATCGCCTGACATAATTCCATTAGGTTTTTTTCTATGGGGTTATGTAAAGGACATTGTGTACGCTACCAAAGTACCTGGCATTAACGTCTTACATATACGGATCGTAGAAGCAGTAGCAACCATCACACCAGATATGCTGGAGCGAAACTGGACTGAAGTTGAATATTGTTTGGATATTCTGCGTGCAACCTTAGGAGCTCACATAGAAACCTACTGATTATTTTCAAGCAAAGTTTTGAGTTGCACTTTTCAATAAAATTTATAAAATTGTCCTAGTGACTTTGGTTTTAATTTGCAAAGCAATGGAAATTAGGGAGGTTCGAGAGGGACACCCTGTATAAAGAAATAAAACTATCTACACAGAATAAATAAAAAAAAAAGGAGAGAGAGAGAGAGAGAGAGGGGCATTTTTCTTAAAAATGAACATTATTTATATGAGCACAAATGTGTTTAAATCTACAAATATTTAATAAAGCATTACATACTTATAATTTTGTAGGGCATTGTATGGAGCAACAACAGGAACTGCAAACAATAGCTCATCTTCAGCTACTGGAAGTCCTGTCAAGGAATCTAACATATCTATGTCTGCTGCAACAGTGATTTGTTCTTGCTCTTCCTCCTCAGACTCCTCTCCTTCAGCCTTTGGTTTTGGTGCTTGTGGCATGACTGGCTTCTTCTGTTTGCCAGAAGTTCGACTTTCACCAGCACTGGATTCTTTCCCCTTTTTACCCTTTTTGCCTTCCTTGCTTGTCCCTGCTGACTAAAGAAAGAACACTTACTGTACTACAATATTTTTAATTACCTTAAACATTAACTATTTTATTCCAAAATTCTGTTTTACTCATTCACCACAATCCTCTCCCTTCTTTTGTTGATATTCTGTTCATTTCAATTATGAATTACATATTTAAATTTGGATTATAAATTTTTAACATGAACCAGGGTATGTACATTGTTTATATTAAACATTGTCCACACTTTCTAACTGCAGGGACCTACAAAGTAAAAAAAAAAAAAAAAAAAATATTGGTGCAATTCTTGGATCCTGATGATTACTAGCATTTATCCCATTCAAATGTTTATGGGAAATAAATATTTTCCTTTTCCCATCTACTGGCAGGAAAGCCATTTTCTTAATGTTCACAAAAAAATCAAATTACTAAACTTGTGAATTTTGCCTAAAAATTATAGACATAAAAACACTAAATATATGCCATACTATTATAAAATAAAATAGCTTTCAGAAGTCAATGATCCACTGTGTAAAAATGTCTGCTTAGTTCTAAATGGTGAATCATTAGCAGTTATAAAAATGTTGAGTTATTTTAAAAGAAAGAGCACTGCCATTAGTGACTTTTAGACTGAGTCTGCTGGCTTAATACAACGAAGTGAAATAACATGTACTGAAATGCAGAAGTCATATTAGAAAACAATACCGAAAGTATAAAAAAATGGAACATTGAATTCTCCTCATTCTTGCATACTATGTCAACATTCTGTTTTCTGTTGCATATGTAACACAAAATATTCAATACGTCATGATGGGCATTTGGATGAGATTTGTCATCCCACTTGTGCAAGTTGCAAATAGAAAATGAGTGGAGCTGCACTTCATACAAAATTACTTAAGTCTTCTCATCTGAGAAATAAGATTTTGTTACTGACAGTGAAATTGATCACACAATTAAGCATAGCTTTAGTTAAGATAGTGTGAAATGCAAAAATAAATTCATGAAAGAAATGACAATGAGTAAAATGTTGTAAAGGACACCCTGTGGGAGCAAACAAGGAAAGAAAATTGTGCAAAATGTTCTACACTCGTAAAAGTGGGCAAATCCAATATAAGCAGCAGTTCTGATTGTTTTTGCTTTTGTGCAGAAAACAATTAACATCAGAACCTTAACTTATGATTAATTATTGTGACACATATTCAGAACAAGATTACCTTTAAAATACAACATTGTCATGCCAGGAGTGTTATTGTTTTTCTATTACCAGTGGGTTTAATTCAAGTGAACGTGATAACTTCTGTTGTGCGTTTTATTGATGTCAGATAACAAGGTATGTTTAAACATATTTCATTTATATTTTATATGCAAATATAATCATTAAAATATGTTTCACGTCAATATTAAAAATTGTTACTTTGTAGATGCAAAATTTTCAGTATGGGGAAAAAAAAAAAAAAAAAAAAATCTGATGTGTTCCATTCACATGACTTTCTGTACATATCTGCAACAAATTACTGTTAAAAAGCTTATACTTCTATTTACTTCATACTTATCGAGAAAAAATTAGCAGAAACAATCTTATTACTTTGCTTCCTTGTAAGTAGAAGCAAAATAAGGGAATACCATAGGTTAAAGTGATATCAAAAGCTGCTTGCTGTGACTGAAGGTCCTTTGTTTGTATGGACATGAGTTAACAAATTCCTGTAGGAGAAACGTACAAGTTTTTTAAAGCTGAAACCAAAAACAAGGAATATCTCAAAAACGATCAACTCCACGAAAAAAAAGTATGTGGCAAAAATTGTTGTTTTAATGTGTTCTACATTTTTTGTGTGGTAAGTTTTTGTTTATCTCTTATGGTTTAGCAGTAATGCAAAATTCGTCCAGAATAAAGTGGTCTTCAGAGGCTATTCCCAGAAAATTCATGATGTACATACTATTTGTCAGACAAATATCTTCAATATACCGTATTTTAATCAAAATCATTAGAGCCATTTTTGAGAAAATCAAAATTTTCAATAAAAGTTCCATGTAAAGGGTAGTTTGGGGTGGGGGGATTTTCTTGAAAATCTTTGTGTTACATCCTTGCAAGATAAATACCAAGTGTGGTATTTAGCGGCCTTTTCATTTTTGACACCCACCCACCCGCCCCCACCCACCCCCACCCACATCCATCCCACACACACACACATGGACCTTTTTTCTAAAAATGCTTTTTTTTTTGGATTCAGGGGGACCCAAGACATGTATTTCCAGTGAAATCTCGGTACTGAAGTTTTGGGTGGAATGCAATACCTTTTTTATACACTATGTAGATAGTACATGTAGAGAAAATAAAAATGAAGACATTTTAAGAGTAGATTTTGCTGTGGTAAGATTATCCCAAAGAAGAGAAACAGATATTTCATTGGAAGTATTGAGAAGAAGTTTATGAAGATTTGTTTGAGATTAACTTTTAAGAAAAAAAAAAAAAAAAAAAAGATAATAGCTTGGACTCACACTTGATTTTTCCAGAGACTCAAGATAGCAGAAATTGAGATAACTGGCATTATTCGAAAAATAAAATGTGAAAATCAAAGAAGAGGTGGTTATATGTACAAAAACTTAGATGATATGATTAGTGAAATTGAACAATGGGTGAGTTTGAATCATGAAACCAAGTTAATAATTTGAAGCTTTTTTTTTTTTTTTGTAATCCTATACGTAATCAAATATTGATATATGGATACAAATAAGTGCTGAATTATTTACAGTCCTACTGTATAAACAACCAAAACAAATGTACAATTTCATTCTATCATTTGTTTTTTCTAAATAATTTATGAAAATATTTTTAAAACTTATATTTGTGATTGTCTTCATGGCATGTTAAAGGCTTAAAATGACTTTGAATAAAAACAAATGAGTGATCAGAACCACCCACAATGTGCAGTGACACCATTCAATACCCTGTTTAAAAATACATGCCATTGTTGAAATCAGACAACCATGATATTTATGCATCATTGTCAAAAAGAAAGGATTATATATTTCATATTTCACCACATTGAACAAAACCATTCTTTTTAAAGTATTAAATTATATACAATTTTGATTGGATTCACCTGATTTTATGGTACCTAAAAATGTTTCTGATTTGGTAACTTACAAAATCCCTAACAATTTACTTAATTTCTTCTCTAGGGCAATTTATGTCTCTAATCTTAAATAAAGGAAAATATTACTATTGAATATTAGATATTTTCACACCACAGAACAGATACAAAACAAAATCCTAATTTTGTACAGTAGTCAGATGAAATAGCCAAGTCTGTTTACAATTTAATTGTTTCATTAGATAAACACAACCTTAGCAAATATAATGTATTTTCATTCTCAGTACACAATGTTAATGTCAAAATGCTACAAAGTTTGTGTGTGATACCCTAGATCCAGACATAGAAGCAAAAGTCATGAAAATTTACAGCCATTTCTCGATATCTGAGAAATTTAGGAATGACTTAATGAAATTATTTGAGTAAGTAGATGTTGAGACTTATTAGATGGTCATTTTTAATGCCGACATATTAGCACTAGATAATTATCTTTAATAATTGCAGTTGCTTGTTTTAAGAGTTTACAATTACATGATAGTTCTTTCAAACAGTATAATGTTAAAACATCTGAAAATTAAAACCTTTAAAATCTCCACTTACATGGCAAAGTTTAAAAAGGACTAGTTTATGAGAGCTTTCTCACTATCATAAGTCGACTGATGCATTATACTATGTTCGGTTATTCTAGGGTCATGCTGCCATCTATTTTCTTGGTCAAATGGATGACATTATTTGCAGTAAGTTTTCTTCATGCTTTGTAATGAAAAGTTTTCCCAAAAATTTGATTCCAAGCACTTGTATACATATTTAATCAGTTTTATCCCTGGTTCAGTGTTATAATTCTCCATCCAAAATTATAAGTTTTGGCAGACTTATCTATGTACCATAAAATCGGGTGAATCCGATCAAAATTTGCATACAATTTGATATTTTAAAAAGAATGGTTTTGTTAAATTTGGTGAAATATGGAATATATGATCCTTTATATTTGATGATATATAATACTATGGTTGTCTGATTTGACAATGGTGCATTTTTACTTTCTCTACACATACTTTGTACATAGTGTATAGAGAAGGTATTGTATTCCACCCAAAAATTGGATACCTAGATTTTACCAGAAATACATGTTTTGGGTCCCCCTGAAAAAATAAAATTAAAAAAAAAAAAACAATTGGAAAAAGGTCCACATGTGGCATGCACATTTTTTTTTTTTGGTCCACAGGACAATAAAGGAAGCTTTAAAATAAAATAAAATTTAGGTCACACCATTCAGCTAGTGTATAAACTGGTCTTATTCCTTTATCAATTACATCCTATGTGCACACCTTTGGGTGCTTAGCTCCCTAGTCTTCATTCGGCAGATTTCACATAATTTCAGAAGCAGGCCAAATAATACCACTGAGACATAAAATGCACTGAACATCCTGATATCTAGTGGTTTCAATGCTTAAGGTTTCATTCTGTTTGTATATCCCAGAGTTTAGGCACATGTGTTGTATTTCGTTTAGTAATTTAACTAGTTTGTGGTTAATTAGATAACTTATTCCTTTGGTTATAAAATGACTCAAATTTACACTTGAATTGCTTCACTAAGTAATAGATTACCTGGTTTCACTAAGTAATAAATTACCTGACTTCACTAAGTAATAAATTACCTGATTCAAGTGTAAATTCGACTCATTTTATAACTAATGTGTAATTATGCTTCACTGTGTACCAGTTCCAATATTTTGATTCTTTTGATCTCTTATTCACTTGTTGCCCTCCATGGTGTAATGGTTACCGAGCTAACTTCATATACCCAAGGTCGCGGGTTAAAACCCAGCGGAGGACAATGGATTTTTTTGGGTGTAAAAATCCTTAGCATGGCTTCCTTCAGAAGGGAAGTAAAGCCATTGGTCCCCTGTCGTAGATTTACGGCATGTAAAAGAACCTCAAGCCTGATAGAGATGTCTCTGAGCAAAATTAAGCGGTCTTTCATGCTCAGTATAGAATGGGAAACTGAGAACCACAGCAGTTAAAGAGCGTGCATAAATAACACACCATTTATTTAACTTATTCACCATAATGGCTGAGAGCCACAAAGAAAGAAACTTTCTTTGGTTGTCAATGCTGTGGAACAACTGGTGGATGAGCTCTCTCTTCATCTCCCGGCCCTCGCTTCCCCATAAATGTAGCACCCAAGAGAAGGTGCATTCATAGTACTATGCTAGAGAAACAATGAACTTCGGCAATGGCTTACCTGCAGAATTTCCATTTTAAGCTTTCTCTCCTCTTCATCTTGATATTTATATTTTTCTTTGATTTTCTTTAGTTTTCCACGTTGACCTCGCTTGAGCTGCTGTTGCTGCTGCTGATGCTTGGTATTTTTTTCTTCCTGTGAGTGTGTGCTTGTGTTCCGTGAACGACCTATTCGTGGCGCTTTTACCATGACAGGTTTATTGTCTCCAAGAAAAACAATCCCTTCTTCCTCTGTTGTACTCTGTTTCAATGGAACAGTAGTTGTGGCATGCAAAAAACTGTAATCAAAAGACAACACAATTTTCATTGTTCAAGCTTTAAATAACTGTGCCCCCCCCCCCCCCATCCATCCTTTTAAAAATCATATTCTGGAAAAGAGATGTCTATATATCTATACTATTTCTCATTCGATATTGAACACTGATGGATTAATCAAATAATTACAAATCTCCATATGAGTAGAGAACATGGATTTGCTTAAAAAAAATTCAAAAAGAATAAAATAATTCTTACACATTGCCTTTTACATGCTCGATTTTAATTTCTGTATCTGGGAATTCTGGATTTTGCCCTTCAAGGCCCTTCAACTCTTTTTCAGCTTTCTGCTCCTCTTCACTTTTATCTGTATCTTCTTCTTCTTTGTTGCTGTCTGTATTTTCTACAGCTTCATATTCTTCAATATTTTCACTAGCTTTATTATTTTCATTTATGTGCTCCATATCTTCATTGCTCTCTCCTATAATCATAGAAGTACAAGAAATGTAAAGAAGCTGTAAATGAAGCAAAAGCACAAGAAACCAAGTAGTATTAAATGTGTATAAAAATATTGTTTTTTTCCTGCAACTATCATATGGATATCTTCCCTTTCATTTTAACTTCATATTTTCTGTACATTGTAATTTTAGTTTACCTGCTGTTTATCTATTATTACAGTACCAAATATTAAATATTTATTCTCACCCTTAATACAATTATACAATTTTATAAATATACTAACTCAAAACTACAGAAAACAATTTTAAAATCACATAAATTTATAAACTAATAAGTTTAACCACATTTTTACGAGGCTTCTTCACATACCCCAGGGTTACTTGTATAATGAAGCTTCCCACTTTTTCTTTCTACTATTTTAACAGTTTATCTCTAAATTCTTTAATAATTTCTCTCAGTAATTTGTCCATTTTATTTCCCATATACCCTCCCACCATTCAGATCAATTTCCAGCTCATGCAAATGAATCATTATTTCCCATTTTCTCCTCTTTAAAAAATACTGTTCCTGATCATATCCATGCAAATCCTCCCCTCTCAAATTTCTCACAACAATCCACATATTTCTCCCTATCCAATCCATTTTTAATTATTCTACATGATTTTAAAGAATTCCTTTCTCTAGGATTAGTCCAAATCAAATGTAATGGTGTTCATTGGTGCAGTCATCGGCTATTCCTTCCAGGATACTAATGCGTTCCCTGAGGTCATCCAGGCCATTAATACTTGACCAAGTTCTTCCATGTCCTTCTTCAAGCCGGCCAGTTGTTCGTCGATTTTGGTGGATATCTCCATCTTCATCTTGGACATTTCTGTCTTCATTTCTGCTTGCATCTTCTCTATTCCTGATTTAATTTTCTCTTCCACCTACCCTATGGCAGATTTTATGTTCATCTCCACTGAGGTTTCCATGCCGGATTGCATTTCTGCCTTTATTTCAAGTATAACAGATTTCATTTCCATCATCATTTCTGCCTGCATCTTCTCCATTTCTGAATTCATGAGCTGGATTTCTGCCCCCACCCCCACGAACTTCTGGAGTTCTACAGGATGATTCTGAGAGATGACATAGTTGTGCCTGCAAGAAGAGGTGGTGGTGAAGCTGCACCTGGAGGGCCAATGGACAAGGAATCTTGTTTTGAACTGGAAGACACCAAAAAATGCATTATGCATTGTTGTGTTGTCAGGAAGAAGTGCCAGTGAGATGGCTGAATCCAATGGATACCCATCAGCATATCCAGGCTAGGATGGAGTTAGGAAAACTGTAATGAGCGTATCACTGTGTGACGGATCCAACCGTCACCACTATTATAGAACCTGGGAACCTGGCTGAAGAGGGTGGCCGATCACCTGACTGCTTCAGAACTGAGGAGCAACACTAATCTGTCTTCAGCGAAGGGAATGACAATTACAGTTTGACTGAGTACTTTATAACATCAAAACTGGAGATGCCCAATCTATTCAGCAATCACCAAGACTCTGGTAAAACAGAGGTGCAGGACATGTTGGAGGACATGAGATCTGGGGAATCATTGAAGGGTCTGACAGCCCTTGATGCTTCCCCTGTGGTCTTGGTGAAGAAGAACAGTGAGCTATGCTTCTGCATGGACTACACAAAGCTTAATGTCATCACCAGAAAGAACTGTTTCTCCTTACCCTGGATTGATGGCAGCTTGAACGCACTTCCCAGTGTCCAATATTTCTCAGCTTTGGACATGAAATTGAGATACAGGAAACTAGCCCTAGATCCCAGAGGTAAAGAGAAGAATGCATATTGGCCTTGTAATGCTTCAGCAATTTTCCATCACCTCTTGGAGTCCACGATGACAGCACTGACTTATGACAAGTGCTACTCTCTGAATGACATCATTGTTGTAAGTAATAACTACAAAGACCATATTGAGAACCTAAGGCTGCAGGGAGCTAACCTGAAGCTGCACGTAAAGAAGTGCTACTTCTTCTGCAAGGTAAACTACTTGGTCCACATAGTTTCACCATCCACAGTGGCCATAGCCCAGGAGAAGATTCAGGTAGTGAGAGACTGGCCTCGCCTGAAAGACAAAAACAAAAGCTGCAAAGTTTCCTGGGCTATTCGGCTACTGCCGTCGGTTTGTAAGAAGTTTCTCCAACATCGCAAAACCCTGCATTCATCCAATGAAAGAGCACTGGCTTTACATATGGTCAGAAGAGGCAGAGAAAGTGCTCCAGGTGCTTAAGTCAGCAATCTACAGTGTTTTTTTTTTTAGGATTTCCACAACCTGGCAGCAACTTTATGTGGATACCAATACCAGCAATACTGGCATTAGAGACCTTCTATCCCAAGGTCCAGGATGGCCAGGGGCCTACTATAGCAAGACACTCTCCGAGACAGAAAGTTATCTGGCAAGAGCTCCTGGTAATTGTAAAGGCACTGGAACACTTCCAAGTATCTGTACACTGGCATTGTACCATTCCACCTGAGGACTGACCACTCCTCCTTCACCTGGCTGCTGAATTTCAAGAACTTGGGTGAGGGTCCAGAGACCACAAGAGTCCAACTTCCCATCAGAACATCAGAGAGGATGCTGCCACTCCAATGGAGATGTCTTGTCACAATGACCCTATCTAGAGGAGTGTGACCATTGCTCCAAAGTTGAGGGTTGAGAAGAAAGTGTGTGCCAAAGCTATCCACATCATTTCAGTACTGCCTGAGGAGGGAGCAGCTAGTGGACAATGTCTTATTGCCACTCCTGAGAGAAATGAAGGCAAGGACTGGACTGACCTGGGAGGACATCACTCCCAGGAGTAGTACGTCTAAGTCCTAGTGAGTACAATGGGTCTCATTGAAGAGCAAGGAAGGAATACTGTTGAGTATGGGAATCACCTGATGGAGAGACTCAAAAAGAACAGCTGATCCTCCCTTAAAGTTAGCTGACAGGAGTACTGGAGAAAGTTTATGTGGGGACTTCTAGGAGACTTCTGTGACCCAATAGAACAATCGAAAAGCTCCAACATTGGTACTAGACAAAGCTATAGGCAGATGCTGAGAGTTGGTGCTGCAGGTCATAGTCTATAGATCAGGAGCCAGGGTCGAGAACAGGAATGTAATGTGGGAGCACCCTTTGAATGTAAAGCCACTGGCATAGCTGGGCCATTCCATGTCAAACAGGGGCAACAAGTATTTCTAGTCATTGATTTCTTCACCAAGTGGCCGAAGGTGTATATCATTCCAAACCAGTAGACCAAAACCATCGCAAACTACCTCATAGAAGAAATGTTTTATCGGCTACAGGGTACCCTTGGAGCTACATTGTGTTTATGGCACCAACTTTGGGTCCAACCTGTTGAGGAAAACACTGCAGCAACTTGGAGCACTCAAAACATGCACAACACCTCTCTTCCTACAGTCAGACAGCATAGTTGAGCACAGTACATCAAGACTTTAGAGGAACATTTGAGAAAGGTTGCTGCCAATCACCAGAGAGAATGGGATGTAGGAAGCCATTTTGTTTTTGTTCGCCTATCACTCTTCAACCACTGGGTTGACATCAATCATTTTGGTCCATCTTGGACCTTTGTTTGGGAGACCTCCAGGTAAAAGAGCCAGCAGTCAGCTATGTGGACCATCTCAAATACTAACTTCGCAACATGCATGAGATGGCCTGTAACACATCCTGATGAAGACCTTATGAGCCGAGGTTTCCAACAGGATGATCTGATGTGGCTACATTGCCCTACCTGGACCAAGGGACGCAGCTCCAAACTACAACCATAGCAAGGGCCATACCCCATGATGAAAAGGATAAATGATGTCCTCTGCTGCAAGGGAAGATGCTGTGGTACTTGGATCGTCTAGCCTGCCACAATGGTGCCCAGCTCCAGAGCAGTGTGAGGAGGGGGCAGTTATGACTATGCCATATTTATCTGTAATCGTAGTACATATAATAACAATTTGCTTTGGAAAGCTTATAGTTAATTGTTGCTCCTTTAATTAGTTGTAATCATTGTTGAAGGCATTTCTGAAATTAACTTGGAAGAATGGCAGTACTACCTGAAATCCTTGGAATGCGACACCTGGGTACAATGGACATTGCAAGATTGTTAATTTTTTCTGCAAACTTCTGTTGATATCATTAACCAGTATAAAAAGGAGAAAACGGGCTCTAGTGAGTCAGTTTTTGATGTGAAGTTTGGAGCATGCAGCGTAGCCACAACCGCAATGAGCATCGCAAGAAAACTGTGTGTCAAAATTGTTGCAAAAGCATCGGTTACAAGATAACCAGATTTGAAGAACTAAAGAGTTAGACACAATAATACAGGGTTACTACAAAAGAAATAGACAGCTTCAACTGCCTGTAAAACAAAAACTATTAGAGATAGCAACCTAATTATTTTGGAGGTATGTTGAGAAACTCTCAAAGTTTCGTTTGTTACTATTGGTAACGCTGTAGTGTTTTGTTTGTTGTTGCAGAAGCTGAAATGGCAGAAAATCCTGTGGAAAAGGCATATTGCGTGTTGGAATTTGCTAGAACGCAATCAGCAACTGTTGTCCAACGACATTTTAGAACACGATGTTATTGTTATTACTATTATTATTATTGTTGTTATTACTATTATTATTAAAAAGTGTTTATTTGAGCAAAAGAAAGACTTTTTTAAAAAAGGAGTTCCCTTTAAAATCTGGTCATTAATCATTATATCTTGATTTTATAAAAGCAGTAGGGAACTCAGATGGAGCTGAAAATTTACAAGGAATATGTAAAGGAGCAGTTGCATACGTTTGTGATAAATATAATTCTAATATTGTAGTTACACACTGTTCAATAAACTGGGAGCCTGCATTAAATTATGTTTACATAACATATTTGTTCTGCTCCATGTCATGTTCTGTCTTTCATGAATGCGATTGTGTGCATATTTTCCACAAGCCTGAAAATAAAAACGGAGCTAAAGCATTTGACACTTATTGGGTAGCATCCAAATGCAACACTCTTGACAGCTATAATGTAAAGTTATGCATTTCTTGAGCAGCATTTTAAAGTTAAAAAGACAATCATTTGTTGCCTTTCCATAACAATAGCAACATTTTGTTGATTCCTCCAAAAAATGATTCATGGAATTTCATCATGTATCTGGTTTTATTCAGGGATATTCAAGAAGCAATACAGTCAGCTTCCCTGTATCCACAGTGTGGAAAATCTGAACCTAAAACTGCATCTTCACGAATGAAGCTTTCCACTGATGCATTGACTGCAATGAAAGGTAAAAATGGCATTTATCTTCAAGCTGTATAAGTCAAATTTTTAGCTACACATTCACAAGTTCACCTTTCTCCGAACCTTAGAGCATAGCTAAAACAGGGTTCACAGTAGTCCAAGAGTGATACATTAGAAATACTGAAAGAACAATAAAAATAATAACTCTTTTGCCTTTATTAATTATTACCCAAATTCTTTTAAGCAGCAATTAAGCACAATTTCTCCAAGAATTAGTGGATTATATACCCAAGATTTTAAAGCACTAGCTTATTCTTTAAAGTTTATGAAGCTTTAAATTAAATACAGTGGTCACAGAAAGAAAATGAATTAGCATTTTTTGGGGATGAAAAAATAAGTTCTTGTGTAATCCTTTAAAATTAGTGCTTTAAAATATACACTTCCATTGTTAGAAAACTACTAAATGATTTTGCCAGTTCAACCTAGGAAAGAAAATAGAATTTATTAGGATACATTAATCTAAAAAAGATAAGTAAATCAGAGTCTTCCAAAAAACATGAAAGGGTTTTAGTGCCATATTTTAAAACTATTACTTAACTTACAATAGGATAGGGAAAAAAAAAACAACAACAAAAAAAAACAAAAAACACTGTCATTTGTGTTTATTAATAATGTTCAAAGGATTTTCTTGTTACACAATTTACAGCAGAGTGGATAAGGGGTGTCACATCAAAGCAAACTCTTTCTAAGAACGTGTAGTGATTCCCTTTATTGTACCCATTAAAAAAGTTTTTTCTTTTTCAAGTGATTAGCATTACTACTATAATTTAAGAGGTTAAATATTATTTATTTTAGTATACTGTACCCAAATTTAACTCCTCCTCACAATCAAAATGTTTGATTTAAATTTTGGATATTCATTATATTTGCATAAAATAGCCATACCATCACTGTCAATAAGCTCTATTTCCTGCTCTGTTTCTGATGACAGCTGCATTTTGTCTAATGCTCCATTCAGGTCTTCTTCTGTTCCTCGTACACGACGCTCTTCTTTATGTCTGCAACAAGCACAAGATGTATAATTTATTTTAATTGTTAATATGCAAACATCAAACTTTTTATTTTGATTACTATGCCCTGCACTACTATACCTATTTCTATAAATATGGTAAAAACTTCAATATATTACATTTCAAGAGTATAGACAAAAAAAAAAAAAAAGAAGATAAGTATCACCGTGGAATCTGATATCAACAGGAAATCAAAATATTAATTATTTCTGTGAATCACTGTTATTAAAAAAATCTGAGTGTTCCATTCACATCTTTGCAACAAATTATTGTTAATAAGCTTATTCTTCTATTTATTCATGCTAAGTGAGAAAAAATTAGCAGAAATAGACTTATTACTTGCTTCCTTGTAAGTAGAAACAAAAAAAGGGAGTACCATAGATTAAAGTGATAGTCAAAAGCTGGTTGCTATGTGACTGAAGTTCCTTTGTTTGTACAGACAGGAGTTGACAAATTCCTATATGAGAAAAGTATGTTTTTCAAGGCTGAAACCAAAAACAAGGAATATCTAAAAAACGATCAACTCCATGAAAAAAAGTATATAACATAAATTGTGTGTTTTAATGCGTTTACATTTTTTGTTCAGTAAGTTTTTGTCTATCTCTTATGGTTTACCAGTTACACAAAATTCTGTAAAATTTATACAGAACAAAGTAGTCTTCAAAGGCTATTCCCAGAAAATTCAAGATATAACTATATATTATTTGTCAGGTATATATCTTTAATATACAATATTTTAATCAAAATTGTTAGTCATTTTTTAGAAAATCAAAATTTTCGAAAATTTTTCCATGTGAAGGGTAGTTGGGGGTTGGGGGGATTTTCTTGAAAATCTTCGTATCGCATCCTTGGAAGATACTGAACTTAAATACCAAGTTTGGTACTTAACGGTCTTTTTGTTTTTGAGCTATGCTGCCCACAGACACAGACATACACACACACACACATGGACATTTTTCTAAAAATGCTTTTTTTGGATTCAGGTGATCTCAAAACATTTCTGGTGAAATCTTGGTATCAAATTTTTGGGTACAATGCAATAGTATGCAGGGTGTATATAAATGAATATCGGGGTTTTAACTCTTTATAATATTTATTACATTCAACTTACAGTATGAATGATATGTCAAATGAAAAAGCAATTCAAACAGTTTTACCAAGAAGCTTATAAATGTTCAATGTGACTACCCTTTGTCACACGGCACACATCAAGTCTATAGCAGAGTTCTTCCCAAACGTTGATAAGTGTGTATTCAGTAATTGTAGCAACAGCTGCTTCAATCTGGTTTCTTAATTCAGGGAGGTCAGCTGGTAGTGGAGGCATGTACACACGATCCTTGATGAAGCCCCAAAGGTAAAAATCGCATGGCATTAGGTCAGGAGAATGTGCATAGCAAGCCCTGTCATTGGGGCCCTTGCGACCTATCCAGCGCTTGGGTACAGTGACATTCAACCAATCGCGAACTTCGTTATGCCAGTGAGGTGGCACACCATCCTGCTGGAAAATTAAGTTCTCTGGCTCATTTTCTTCCAACTGAGGGAAGAGCCATTGCTCTAGTGTATCAAGGTAAGAAGTGCCAGTTACAGTAGGTTCACCAAAAACGAAAGGCCCATAAACTTTTCGCTGGGATACAGCACAAAAATCATTTACTTTAGGGGAATCTCGTTGCATTTGTACCATCTCGTGAGGATTTTCTGAGCCCCAATTGCGCACACTATGAGTGTTAACATGTTCACTAAGGTGAAAGGTCGATTCATCACTGAAGACAACACGATCCACAAAATCGTCATGAAACAACATGTCGTTTGCGAATTTGGCACGTAATCCGTGGTCTGTCGGCTTTAGAGTCTGTAATAACTGTAAACAGTAAGGACATAGCTGTAAGCGTTTTCTTACAACTTTCCAGTCGACACAGGAACTTGTAATTCACGGCTAGCCTTCCTTCGGGCTACGAGTGAACAGCTCTCTCACTTGCTCAACAGTCTCTTCACTTACTCCTGGTCTCCAATGCTCTTCCCTTTACAAAGGCAGCCGGTATCTTCAAACTGATTATACCATCTACGAATGTTTTTATCACTTACTACGGAACGCTCGTTGCACAGTAACTACAGATTCGGTCTTTGCAAACTGCAAAACACAAAACATTTTCTGTTTAATAGTCGCCATCTTTGCTACTACCATTGTCTAGCGGATTGCGGTAGAAACATTGCATGCACATGCGCACTTGTGCCAACAAACAAAACTGTTTGAGTTGCTTTTTCATTCGACATATCATTTATAACTGTAAGTTGAATGTAATAAATATTATAAAGAGTTAAAACCCCGATATTCATTTATGTACTCCCTGTATATAGAGAATTAAAAATATATGAGTTCCACAACTTACTGCCATATTCATTAACTGTACATTTTGTGCTACAGTCAGTTTTAAAAGCTTTTGGATTTAGATATTAACTCGCATAGTATCCAGTGCTATATTCATTGCCATATTTATTACACTAAGTTCTCAAACCTTTGTTTTCACTTCAAAAGCATTTTTGATTTTAAAATTTTTCATACCAAAGTACACAAATACATTTTGTAATGCATTATACAGAGCAAACAAATATGCTATATTTATCTGAATACAAGACAACCCCATTTTTTCAGAATTTAATTTTGGAATTTAGCATATCATTCATATAAAATGAACACATGGGTACATAACTTTTAAGCACATACTTTGATCAAACTAAGAGTCACTTAAGCTGATTAAGTATTTTTTTTTCTTCTGTGAAATTGGGCAGAAATTCACCTGATGGGTGTGAGAGAGAATGGAAATCTATCAGTATATAAGAGGTAATGGCAATGCAGCAGAGATTCAATGACCAAGATGGATCAGATTTTCTATCTAGACAATATACCTTACATATCATATTGTTGTAAACAGTTTTACCTAATTTGAATTGAGCAGGAATTCTTGTAAAGGGCAGGATATGCGAGAACAGAAATGTACTGCGTTGAGTGCAGTAGGCTAGGACAGTGCAGCTGCAACAATGATGATGGATCAGATATTCTATTTAGACAACATATTTTATATAATACACTGTTGTCAAAAATTTTGCATTGTTCAAACTTGCGTAAAAATTTACATAATGGATGGAAGCGAAAAAGAGGGGCAAGAAAGATATTTGGTATGTCTGTAGTGATATGTGCAACTAAACCTCTCTTTGACTGCCTCCATGGTCGAGTGGTCAGCGAGCTGACTTTTCAGCCGGGGGTCCCAGATTTGATTCCTAGCTGGGGTGGGGAATTTTTCTTTAGCCAGAAGTATTCCCTATCCCCCACAGAGTCTGGAAGTTTGTATGTGAGTGTGAATATGTGAGTGTTTGAGTAAAACAAAATGATTTAAACCAACGTAAAAGTACCTACAGACGAGTTGTTTCAAGTGGAAAGCCCCCGATATGACCTTAGATGTTAAAGGGGGCTATATAAATGAAACAGTTAAAAAAAAAAAAAAACAAATAAACCTCTCTTTCCGTTTGACCAGTGATTAGATGCAACCACTGACATGAAAGGAAATGCTCTATTTTTATTTTAGTCTTGGAGAGAAATCTTTTTTTCTGATGAGAATATTTACAATCCTGTCTGTTAACATGTAACTTTATGGTGCAAAATAAAACGCACAAAACCTGCCATATGTTACAACCCAGGCTTTGCCACTGCCGAATCCACAAAATTTGAAACTTGATTTTTTTCCACCACATGCTATTTGGAAAACATATATTGTAAATATAAGATGAACTCCAATTCTCAATATAAATATTTAAAAAAAACCTTGGATAGGTAGAGTCAGACTGAAAAATTCAATGCCATAGCCGGAATTTGAACCATGGATCTCCCAATCCCTAACCGATTGCCCTGCCACTGAGATACCATGGCAACATGCCGGCAGAGCATTGAATTTCTCAACTGACTCGCATGTTTCCTGGTAAATATGCGACCAATCCAACTCCTGTCCTACACATGGTTTGTGTGAAACAACAATTATTCCAATAGCAATTGACCATAAGGGTTGTCATCTCAAAATAATTTGAGACCACAGTGTGGCTTACCAGGAAACATGCGAGTCAGTTGAGAAATTCAATGCTATGTTGGCATGTTGCAATGGTAGCTCAGTGGCAGAGCAATCGACAAGAGATCAGGAGTTCCGTGGTTCAAATCCCGGCTACGGCATTGATTTTTTCAGTCTGACTCTACCTATCCAACTCCTGTCCTACACACGGTTTGTGTGAAAAAAAACAATTATTCCAAAAAAAAAAAAGCATTGTCTTTTATTTGGATAAATACTGTATATTATATAATAGGTTAGAGAGATTATAGGTGTACTCTTGTTAAAGTTTATATGTTGCAGAAGCTTATTTGGATGGGTGTTCACTGGAAAAGATATCATATGGGATAATATAAAAATGCAAGAAAAGGAGCTGCCTTTAGTAGCAGATGTGTATCTATATATATAAATAAATAACTTTTTCTTTTTTTTTGAAACAACTCATGTGAAGAGTTTGCCAACATTGAGTTAAGAAAAGTAATGCATGCCTCAAGTATAGGTATATCATGTTCTACAGAAGCTACACATGTCACTGCATATTTCTTTATTTGGTAGCTCTGCCAAATAACAGTTTGTTGGAGAACTAACATGAACTAAGTGTGCTGTATCAAATTGTCAGTACCAGGCTTTGGTGACTATGGGCATATTGCACACAATTAATCAGTATTCTCCTCAAAGAGGACATTCTTATTTACTTAATGACAGGCATTTTGCTACAATAAAAAGAGTAGTAAAAAATGACAAAATTTATGTTCCCAAAGAAAATACGAGATATTGTTTGTCCACACGTCAAAGAAATTTTAGTTAAAATGGCTGAATCCAAAGATATTATTGATTTCAAATCTCAGTGGCCTTCTTCATTTAAATAAAAAATTGCTTGTCTGTAAATCAATGAATCACAGACATTCACGAGACCAAAAATCGTTGTTGCAGATATTGTTCTTCAGTCACTTCACATACTCAAAGGAAATGCTGAATACTGTTCAAGCTCCAGACTTCATAGGCAGTCTGATGGTACATACATTTAACCCAGGTATTAGGAACTTCATGAATGTCATAACAAAGTAGTATATTCAGGGAAAGAAAATACAGGATATAAAGAAAACAATGCAGTATATTCCAGAAGAGCATATAAATTTCTATAACAAGATTGATAATTGACCAGTTACTAAAGATCATGTGTTGGCTGATACTAATGAATGTTAAATAATGACCAAACATTTAATTTGACAACCAGTCAATTAATTAAATGATAAGAACACTATTTTCAAACTTAAATGATAAGAAGAGGGAATGACCAAACAGTTTTGTAAATAGAGAAAATAACAATTGTAACAATTTAATTTTTGTCATTTTTGTCCCTTTTTTTTTTTTTTTTTTGGTAAGACAGCACACATCAATAAAACAAAAAAAAAACAACATGGATTTCAATGCTCTCTAGCAATAAAGCCTAGTTTTTTTAATGTGTGTATATTTTGCACCGTTCTTATACACTTTTGTTTCTCCAAAATAAGAATTGTTAACAGGAGCTGTTTCAGAAGCACTTTTCTCAAACTGCTCTCACAAAAGCTTATTCTTCTACCTACTTCTTACTAATTGAGACAAACTTTCATTGCACATTTACAATTTGTATAAGAACAATACAGTAAGCCACAGCATTATTAATATTTTAAAAAGATTTATATTCAATAAAAGTCTAAGTATTTGAAAATACAAACCAATAACAAAGAGCATAAGCATGAATTATGTGATTTTAATTTCATCTACATTGTTCACTAAGATTTTGTCAATCCCTCATGATCTACAAATTATATAAACATCATTCACAATAAAGAGAACTTTGTGGGCCATTCCCAAAATCCAAGATATACACTTTGTCACATAAATATCTTAAATGTACAGTATTTTAACATAAATCGTTAAGAGCCATGTTTAAGAGATTAAAAAGCATAAGCAGTATTCCATTACAATTTTCTTGAAAATCTAATGGCAGTGTGCAAATCCTTATTGATTCCATGAGAATTACTAAAAGGAAAGCATTCAGTTCTAGTCAAAGAGAATGAAGTGCAATTACAATCTCCTTGTCTATATTGTTCTGTTTTTATTTTATTTTGAAACATATGCCCGGACATTCTTTTGGAAATAAATGAAAATAGAAAAATGGAATTGGTTTCCAGATTTTTCTCAGATGAGAAAGACATTCTATTGGAACTAGTTATCTCATATTACAATAAGCTGAAAAATTAAAGGATTGATTCACGCTCTTTAAAGAACAAGCAGGAGGCATAGATATATCTAACCATGTTATCTAGTTACGTTTTCAACTGACCATTTCCATTTCTTCTTTACCTTCCACAAAAACTCCCCTAATTTAGGTATCTGTTTCTGATCTTCAAACATCTTCCAAATACAATTTCTTTATGAAGCTTTCTTAGTATTGGTTATTAATGATGACTTCATGGGGTAACAACTGAGTTAAATTGGAGCAGTAAAAATCCAAGCTTTCAATAATCTTAACTCTGGTTTTCATCAAGGAACTGGCAAAACTGGAGTAAAAACGAACATTTATAGCTTAGAGGTGTACTCTGAAGTATACTTAATCCCAACCAATCAGATATGTTTCCTGGCACAAGATCTGCCATAGGTTAAAATGCAGCTTTCCACTTAAGTTTCTCTGAAGTCCACTCTTTGGATTATGTAGTGGTCTTCCATCCAAGAGCTGACCTTGCCCAATACTGCTTAACTTTCTAAGCACAAGATTTGCTAACATATTTACATGCAGCTTCTCATGTAATTTTCTCCACAGTTGCTTCTGATGTCGTGTTGCGGTCATCCATCCAAGTGCTGTTAACGGACAATGCTGCTTAACTTCTCCTAGTACAAGATCTCTTGACAGGTCTTCATGCAGTTTCCGGCTTAGGTTTTTTTTTTTTTTTTTTTTTTTTTTTTTGGGTGATCCACTCCTGGTCTTGCGATGCGGCCACCCATTCAAGTGCTGGCCACATCCAATGCTGCTTAGCTTCAGAGATCTGATGAGAATCTACAGATGTTAAGGAGAAGTGTTTGAATGTGTTTTTAATCATGTTGAGGACAGGTTGCCAGGCCTCACTTAGTTGTATGGTGCTTGTTAAATTATCACAGATCCTAATTTCAATGCCCTCTTTGAAGACATGGTCCCAGTAACTGTTGGCTTTCATAACTACCGATGACTGATTGAAGAGGATCCTAAGGCCATCTTTGATGTAATGTTCTGTCACTGCAGATTTCTCTAAATAAAGCTGCCTCATATGGCACTGATCTTGGAATCTCTCTTCAATAATGCGGCCCATCTGACATGTATGAGAGACCACATTGCCAAGGTATCCAGTGTTGCCAGTAGTATTTCACAAAATTTCGCCCAAATCATTAAAAAATTCGCAAAGTTTAGTTGGTCGCCCAATATTTGTATTAAAATGTGCAATTTACTTTACAATTACACCCACACATGCTTAGAATATTTTCAAAAGATTCTTATAACTGGTAACTCTGTAAGTATAGCACAATCATATGAGTGGCATAATATTGGAATATTAGTATGAGCTGTGCTGATACAGATTCAGGAAAGAATATGAAAAAACGAGATGTGTGTGCTGATAATTATATTGAAATATTACCTAAAGTATTTATTTTATCATTTCCCTCAGTTGAGGACTGCCTACTAGACAATGTATAATCATGCAATAGTATTATCAGAACGACAAATGTCACATTTTAGAAGCTGATTCTGCCATGTGTTGCTACATTTTAGAAGCTGATTCTGCTATGTGTTGCTATGGGGACATAATTTTTATTCGTATGGTTTTACTTGACACACTAATGCTTTTGATCATGGTTAAATTTAATTGTTAAAATATTGATATAACCAAACCAACAATTTCTCGTCTAGAGTAATTTTTATTCTAAGGATGGAACTTAGAAGATTCAGGCCCATTCGATTTCTTAACTTTGTTTTCGTCGAAGTCAGTTGCAAAAATACCCTTTCAATTGTGGCATTACTTATGGGTAGACTGAAAGCATTTAATGCAAATAAAGAAAGTTCTTTTAAAACATAATCTCCAGCTGAGTTTTTAAACCTAATGGCTTCACACCAAAAACTCGAGCCATCATCAGGAATCTTATCATTGAAAATAGTTTTTCAGTTGAAAGTCAGAAGCATCCGCCACTGATGTTCAAGTTCTGCAATATGAGACTTGTCCTTAAGTAATTCCAAAGGGAGTTTGGAAAATTTTGGACATGTATGCCTTAAACAAATATTGGGAGAAAAAATCTGCATCTTTCGCAGTATGGATAAATTTCCAGGAATGCACATTTGAAGCTCCTTGGCTGCCCTTTTAAGAAATCTATGACACCTCTGCCTAATATTTTGAACCTGTACACCATTTGTTTCCATTTTGAATCATTGTTTTTAGTAAAACTGAAAACCAAAATCAACTGACTCAATAGGGAGGTAAATGGATGTAAACTCCACGTTCACATTAAGTTTGACAAATTGCTCGTGTAATATTCGCTTTAGAAACAAAAGTGTGAATTCTTCTAACTCAATTAAGATTTTAGTATAATCAGCTTCGTCTCTTTGGAAAAGCAAGTTTACTCTCTCAAAATCATTTAGTACTAACCTCAAAAAAGTAAGAAAAATTTTGTTTGCTACATCACTATACATGGAATGTAATTTCCTAGAAACATACCTGTCATTGCTATTAGCGGCTAACTGAAAATGCAGTTTCAAATATTCAAATTGGTCTAAAATTCTGTTTATACACCTGCTTCTAGCCAGCAAAGGTATTGCAATAGTTTTTCAAACAAAGGTATTAGTTGCAATAGTGTTTCACTATCACAAATTAATCTATAAAGTTCATTATATGACTCTTTCCTAAGGGCTGACCTTTGAAACCGATTGTGTGTTTCTCTAAGCATATAGTCAAGATTTGATGGCATTTCTTCGCTTGCGTGTGAGCACACTGAGTGCAGGGAATGACAAATGCATTTGACAAGTTACATTTGGGTTACTTTCTTTCATTAACATATACAATGATTTATTTTTTCCGCAAAGATTAAATGCCCCATCTGTTGCAAGAGTGAAGCAGTTATTTAAATCGAGACCTAAAGTTCCAAAGTAGTCGTTTATATGCCTAAAAGATCCTCTGCGGTTGTACTTGACACCTGAAGAAGGCCCAAAAACTGCGTAACTATTTTTGTCTTCTTTTCACTATAATATTTGTAGCATAGGTAAAGACGTTTGATGCATGCAACATCTGTAGATTCATCTACGATGAGTGAATATGAAGGATCGCCTATATTCTGAAGCAAGCATGGAGCTATAACTCCAGTGGTTAACATAGTGCATTTTGTCCTGTGTAAACAGATATCTGGTTTTGTAAATAAAGTACCAGGACTGCTTTTATTAATTAGTTCTCCTAAGTGATCTACGGATTGTATAGCGCTATGACATGCGACAAGGTAGCTAACTCTGCAGTTCAAATTATGTAACAGTTTTTGCTGGGGGTAATGGGCTTGCAAGTTTTGGCTGTGAAACAATTGCAGCAGAATTTTATTTCTATTCTCTTTGAATCAGCATGTTGGGCCCGAAGTTTCACTTTGCAATATTTACAAAAAGCACTCGAGTTGTCACTTGGAATTTCTTGAATCCATTTCACTAACTCAGGATCACTAAGCCAGTTTTTATTGAAATGTTTTTCATATTTTCCCCAACTTCCCGTACTTGAACTAAAAGTAACAACTCCCTTTAAAACTTTTAAGCACCACTAAAAGTAACAATGCACTATCGTTATCGCACTACTATAGCATGGAGCGCACAGAGAAAAGAATGTACTTTCTTCGAGAGTGAGAAACTACAATGATTAACGCTTGTCAACTGAAGTATTTTTTTTACAGTTAAGATTTAAGCAATATGAGTCAATTGCGTGGTTTTTGCAAAATGGGAGTAGTGTATCACTACTCAGCTATTTTGAAACATGCAATAGAAGGATGTTAACTGATCACCTACTGCAAGAGCAGTATGGTTATGATGCAATAAACAACAAATTGCTAACGATACAGGGTAGGTTTCGTATCACCATTTAGATATCACTTATCATGGTGCAATAAGAAGCAGCAGAAAGGATATAGTATTTGTTTTGCATCATTTTAGATTAGAGCTTTCTTCCCCACCAAACAGCACATAAAGTTAAAAACAGGCATTAATAGAAGTTATATTTGCGGAAATATTTTAGTAGCCCAAAATTTCGCAAATCGCCTTCATAAAAAAGTTTTATCGTAAAAATGGATTTTAGTAGCACAAACGGCAACTTATCACCCAATCTGAAGGTATCTCATACACTCCTGGAGTTTTGAGTCCTAAGTCATCCTCAACGGAGCTCATCTTGGTTCTGATCTTACTGGGCGGCATACAAGGCCTGTTCAAAAAGTTCCAGAACTTTGTCCATAAAATGTTTCTAGGCTTACCTTTTACTTATTGCGCATGGTCTCCATCGAAATACTCTCCTCCACAATTGATACACCGCTCCCAATGCCGATTCCACTTCCGGAAGCAGTCTTGGTAGACTTCTTTCTGGATCGCATGAAGCGCCGTTTGCGAATTTTCTTTTATCTTGTCTATTGTTGCAAATATTCGTCCTTTCAATGGGGGTTTCAACTTTGGAAATAAAAAAAAGTCTGCAAGAGGATGAGGCAGCACAGTGATATAATTTTTTGTGCAATAGTCATGCACCAACAGGGATGAATAAGCAGGTACGTTATCGTGATGCAAGAGCCATGAATCGTCTCGTCACATTTCAGGCCGTTTTCTTGTCACATTTTCTTGCAGCCATTGCAACACATCTCGATAGTACCATCGATTAAAAATGTATCCCTCTGGCACGAATTCATATGAACTAATCCTTCAAAGTCAAATAAAACTATCAGCAAGGTTTTGACATTTGACCTGACAAGCTCTTTTTGGTCTTAGAAAATGTTTGCCAACCCATTGTGAAGACTGAACCAACATCAGAGACCCACGTCTCATCACCAGTTACGATTCTCTTAAGGAACATCTCGTCCTCATTTGAGCGATCCAAAAGCTCTTCACAGATTGTGAGGCGATGATCTTTCTGGTCTTGACTCAAGACCATAGGATGAACTTGGCGGCAACTTAATGCATTCCAAGATGCTGTGTCAGGATTTCAAGACATAATCCAATTGAAATGTTACATTCTTCTGCAATCTCTTGGACAGTCAGTCTTGGATTGGCACGCACAATTTTGTTCATGTTCCCGACATGAGCGTTGTCAGTAGACGTCGAAGGGCATCCTGAATGAGGGTCATCTTAACTTCCACCCGGCCATTTTTAAACCGCGTGAACCATTCATAACACCGAGTATGGCTTAAGAACTCATCACCATGGGCTTCCTGCATCATTTGGTGTGTCTCAGTGAAGGTTTTCTTGAGTTTCACGCATTTAATGCAGACGAGTTGCTCCTCTAACTCTGCCATCTCAAAATTCACAAACTGTGTGACACAACATTCTACTCAATACAGCACTGAACGATAACTAACAGACATACAACAATGAAACTTTTGGCAGTTATACATCAAACAAGCATGTGCAGGGATGCCAACCACATTTTGCTCCAATACTCCATTGGTGCGAAATTACAAATGTTCCAGGACTCTTTGAACAGACCTCATATGTATAGAGCAGATGTTGTAACCATGTAGAATACTAGCAATTTTGTTGGAAAGATTGCAGCAAGGGGGAATGCAGGCCTTGGTCTTCTTTCCTCTTTCCACAACAGATGAACCTATCCTCCCATATTTTCCTTTAACCTTGTTTAGTGCATTGCAAATGTCTGCTATATGGTAACTATTTTCCCTTAATGGGACAAAAACATGCTTGATTTCTGACTGGAGACTATCAGAATCAGAAATATTGAAGGCTCTATGAAATAGCGTTGTTAAAATCCCTTGTTGTTGGCTAGGGCAATGGTAGCTGTTGTGGGCGCTTCCTGTATACACTGTGAGCTATGGAGCCAGGTGTTCCAGGAAGTGCGGCAATTCTACTGTCCTTTTATTGTTTGGCCATATGTGACAGTAAGATTGTAGCACTTCCTGAAAAACCTAAATAACATTCATCCAGATATCCAGTTCTCCATGGAGGTTGAAGCAATGGAACTTTGTCTTTCCTGGATATTTTGACTTACAGGAAGACTGATGGACACAGTGTATACAGGAAGCCCTCGCATACAGAGCTATACAACAACCACAGTATCCTGCTCAAAAAAAAGGGGCCTCAAAGAGCCTTCAATAATTCTGGGTTTGATATAGTCTCCAGTCAAAATCAACCATCTTTTGACCACAATAAGGGAGAATGGTTACCATACAGTGGGCATTCGCAGGGCACTGAACAAATTAAAAGAATACATGGGAGGAAAGGTTCATCTGTTGTGAAGAGAGGAAAGAAAACCAAAGCTTACATTCCTTACTGAGGTAATCTTTCCAATAAAATTGCCAAAATTCTACATGGTTATAACAGCTGCACCTTACATATGCTGTCCAGTAAGATCAGAACCATGATGCGCTTTGGTAAGGATGACCTAGAACTCAGGACACCAGGGGTGTACGAGATTCCTCGACTGTGTTCTCTCATACATAGGTCAGATGGGCCGCACTAATGAAGAGAGATGCCAAGAACATCAGTGATATTTGAGGCTACTTTATCCAGAGAAATCTACAGTAGCAGAACATTACATCAAAATAGCCTTAGGATCTTCTTTAATAAGACATTGGTAGTTATGAAAGCTAACAGTTACTGGGCCAAGTCATCAAATTAGGATCTGTGAAAATTTGTTTAACAAGAGCCAGGGCATATAACCAGGTGGGGCCTGGCAACCTGTCCTCTACAAGATGGCGGCAAGTTGTGTTGTTATGCAAAGTAGAATGCAGAAAATTAATTCAAATTTATTTCAGTAGTAAAATCTTGTGAAGCCTGTGCAATTGCTCAACCAGATTTCAATATCTGTTTATCACTCACAGATTTATCAGTATTCTTTGAGAAAATAGAAACCATTTTGACTAACATTAGTAAAAGGAAACATAGAATAATATTTGGTACAGATCTAACTATCGACCTTAACATGCCCACCAATGAACAGCATAGTTTCTAAACTTATTAAGATTCTACGATCTTTATCCTACTAGTTTTCAACCTACAAGAAATAGTCCTTGTCTAGACTGCTCTGTTACAAATATCTCCCAAAGTAACTATGCTGTCTCAATGCATAACTTCTGCACTTCTGACCATTTTGGTTTAATAATGCATACTGAAATTTTAAAACATATTCCTAATCATGTACATAGGTATAAACAGATACACAGCTTTGGTGATAATAACATAGCTAAATTTTGTTATCATATGAATTTAACAGACTGGTATTATGTAATTACAAAACCTGATGTCAATACATCTTTTCAAAACTTTGTAAATAACTCTATTCCTCAAACTTGCCCTCCATAACTTTAACGAGATTCAACAAAGGCAGAATAAAACCTTTCAAACCACTTAATATTCATTACTGGCATTATTTATAAACATTATTATACTGTTTTCATAATCATTTTCCCCTTAACCATTGCATTTCTTTTCTGTTTCTCCCAGTCTTTATTACTGCTCAGCTTGATATCCAGATATGAGAAGTCAGTAACTTGAATTTCTTGTCTGCCATGAACCATTTTGCCCTTCTTAAAAATCATAATTTTAGTTTTTTCCTGATTCATCTCCAGACCCCTTTTTTGCAATATCCGTCAATCTCACCTATAGCAATCTTATACCACCAAACCATCAGCATAAAGTAATCCTGGGATACTATATTTTTTTATTGCTGGCACATGAATACAATGCATACTGTAAACAATCGAAAATATCATCAATAAACAGATTAAATAGTACAGGGCTTAATTTATAACCTTGTCTCAGCCCTCTGTCTTGCCCCAAAGTCCTAGTTTCTTCCCCCAAGCCACACTTGACACAAAATCTGTTTTGATAGTATAATTCCTGTAGAATGCTGACCATATTAGCACTTAAATCCTTCTCCTTTAATTTGTACCACAGCACTTCTCTATCCACCCTATCATAAGCTTTCTCTTGGTCAATAAATATAGCATACAATCTATTCCTTTTCTTTCCTATCATTGTTTTAATTATGAATATATTGTACACTCATTTTCCCTTTCCTAAAGTTTGCTTGGTACTGAGATATCTTTTGAGTGGGAGCTTATGGCTTGCATATTGAATCTGTTTACTACAAAATATATATGTGTGTGTGTGTGTGTGTCACACATGCTGCCACATCTAATTGCTGCTATAAGTATAATGATACATTTCTAGGTTCTCATTGCTAGTACAAGTTATCTGACAACAATGTTTAGTTATTGGTGTGAGCAGGCAAGAACTTTGTCACCAGGCAATGTCTATAGAGCACATACCTCTTGCTTACCGCCTTCTCAGGTCAGAGAGAACACAGCATGCTGCTGACAACATGAACATGTATACTATTTATGAAACCTTCAACAGCAACTGATAAGGGAGGGAAGAGGAAAATTGAACTTTACTTACCTGAAAATTGAACTTTCTTCCAGCTTAAACAGATAACTGAACCCCATTATGAGATGGCAAGGAGGTAGATAGTTCTTTTTCCCACGAATCATAAAACTACCTGTTGTCAGATATTCACCAGTAGGTGCTGTCTTAGATACCTGGTCACTATGGACCCACCATGCATTTGGCACAACTTTTGCATCCCAACCAACACTACAAGAGAAAGCCATAAGAGAATTATTTTATGAGAGAATATAATTTACATATGATATAATTACAATTGTAATGTAATAGTCGCGTGATTCATACACTGTGTGAAAGCCCTTACCTAACTTTCATATATATAGTGTGTCCCAGAATTCAACCACACAAATTGGCAGAATTGTAGAGGAGTCCAAGATAACCAGTTTGAGGTAGGGAAGCTATGGGTTCTAAATTCTTTGCTACAGCATAACATGTACTAAGGGTTAGTCTGCTACTGATCAAACTGCAGTGGATCATGACCTAAATACCCAGAATTTAGAGGGCATAGATCTAGTGGCATTATTTAGCACTATGGTTAGAGTGTGGGCATTGAATTAAAAATGTTGGGGGAGTTAGAGATTCAAGCCTTCATGAGCACCTTTATTTTATGTTATCTCTTTAGTTTGCATTTTATATGAAGCATTCATATTTTACTGCATTATTCAATTTCAGCTACAGATCCAGTCTGCTTGCCCATAAATCAACTGCATATCAGTGAGCTCAGCAAATGAAAATATGTTTGCCATAGTTCAGAGCAATTGTAAGCAACCTGCAGCTGTAATACACAAAGCAGTTAAACCAGCACACAATCTCTCGGGTTGTACAAGTGCCTATGCATGCAAAATGATACCATGTGGTGTCAAAGTGCACATGAGCTTAGATTATCTTAGAATGTCAGTCTGTGTGATCTCCGTTTCACACGTTATTGAAATAATTAATTTCCTTACACATGTGTTTACCTTTATGATACAAACACAATGCTTAGGAATTTATGGTTCTCACAGTAGTCATGTGCAGGCATTAGACAAGATTTTCAGTAGAACCACCACATAAGCTCTCAATGGCATAAGTGGTTAGGACAACATAATATCTCAATAACAAAATCAAAGTATCACTCTTTGAATCCTAGCAATAGCATAGTTTAGTTTCTACATTTCAAAAATATCATTACATAATTATTTTCAACAACCCTAATTGTTTTATTTCATTAACCTACGCAGTTCTTTGCATTTAATATTGAACGATACATGGATTTCATCAGTATTTGAAAGTAATATGTCCTGAAGGGTTTATTGTCTTGACTTTAAAGATGTAAACTAAGCTATTAGTTAGGTAGAGTCCAACTGAAAAATTCAATGCCATAGCCGGTATTTGAACCACGGATCTCCCGACCTCTAGCGAGTTGCTCTGCCACTGAGCTGCCATGGCAACATGCCAGCGTAGCATTGAATTTCTCAACTGACTCGCATGTTGCCATTGGGGGTTGTCATCTCAAAATAATTTGAGATCACCTTGTGGTTTACAGGGAAACATGCAAGTCAGTTGAGAAATTCAATGCTATGCTGGCATATTACCATGGTAGCTCAGTGGTAGAGCAACGGCTAGAAATTGGGAGATCCATGGTTCAAATCCCAGCTATGGCATTGAATTTTTGTGTGACTCTACCTATCTAATTCCTGTCCTACACACGGCTTGTGTGAAAAAACAATTAAGCTATTAGTGTTGGTGAGATTGTGTACCTCTTTGAGAAAACAATAACAAAATTAAAATACTAAACAATGGAACAATGCAAGCTTTGGTAACTGGGATTTGATGACCAGCGCTCTACTGACTCAACCACCAGTACGTTAAAACGGAGCGCTCTAGCTAACCACATATGATCGGAAATCAACCAAACGGTTACCACTGGTATGCACAGCCTCAGAGAACAGGCAGTTTTGTCTAAATTGCAAGTCCAATAATTTAAAAATACTATATTGATTGTGCACCAGTACTGCATTCCTTTGACTGCTGGCATACAAATGAGACATTCTGAATGAAAGTAGAACACACACACACACACACATCCATGTCCTTTTGATTTAAGGCCACTGATGTGTGATCCACAAAACATGCCATAATTTTGACATTTGGCAAAAGAGGCAATACCTTCCCTTTCTCAAACTGTTTATTTAGGACCCCTCTACAAACCTGCCAATTTATGCAGTTGAATTCTGGGAGTCCTGTCTAATATTAGTCTTTGTGCTTAATTTAATATACCTCATTATGGTATATTTACAACTAGTTACAAAGATAGAAAAATGAAACACACTGGAGATATATTTAGCTAATTTAAAACACTAAGTAAGCATGTAATACAGAAAGTTTGTCTGCATGGGATCAGTGATTATGAATATTTAGTTAACTTGATTATAGAATAAAGATTTAGACCACCATTAGAATTGCATCATTACAAGTGACTCACAAGCTTAAATATGTTACTTGCATTATGCTAAAACATTAAAGACTTAAAATTTTCAAGATGGTTAAAACTATAATAGCTTCATGGAAGATCAGCCATGTCAAGACACTAAACTTGTTGAATCTTAAGCTTTCAGTCATCTTAAACTCTGTGCCCTTTCAGTAACTCCTGGAGAAGCTAACAGAGCTTAGGATGGCTGAAAGCCTGAGTTTCAATGATTTTATCTATTGACACAGCAAATCTGCCATGAAGCTATTAATCTAATATTCTTACCAGGCTGATAAAAACATTGAAATGAATATTCGTAATGCACTCTTAGCACTAATAATAATGAATGGTATAGAGAATCTAGCACTACAACATCTTGGTAGGATAGTTCCTATGGAAAAACCAGAGGACATTAGAGTGGAATGATAGAATTTAAGAAGAATGTGGACAGAAGTGATGAGTATGTGGTGATACAGGAACATCAAATGAAATGCTGTGGACATGTTAAGAAAATGAACGTTGAAAGAAAACCAAAGCAAGTCATCAAGTGTAAATGGAAAGAGGGGCTGCAAGATGAAGAACTCACATTATATAGGAGGATCAAATCAAGACATTTGGAAAAAGTTATGATCAAACAGCAGTAAAAGAAAAGAGATTGCGCAACAATAGAATGGAATGGCAGAAATGGACAGAAACTAGCTGCTCTACAGCTTGAAAAGAAGAAGAAGAATAAGACAGAGTATTTACTGAACATCAGAAATAAACATTAATTACTTTTTAGTTACCTTCTGTCACTACAGAAATAGTGTTCAAAATGCGTTGTCCAAGAAAGTGTTTCTACAAACATTCCAGTTAGTTTGCTATGCATATGATTTCACTGCTCTTTAAACATCAAGCAAAAAGAAAAGAACAATGCCAATACTTAAGACACTTTATAACTAGAATGCTCAATGGAAATAAAATACCAGTTAAAGCACTTTAAAAGAATTTTAAAAACAAAGAAATGATATTACTGCTATGCACAAGTAAAACTAATTTATTGTACATGATGAGATCAAAAATTTGAAGCAATAAAGAAAATGAAAAAATTAAAACTTTTCCTTAAATATCTTAAAGGTATTACATGAATATATGGACCTACAACACATATTTCAGCTTATGTGACACTATATGCCAGCTTTTCTTTGCAAACTTCAGTTTTTATGTCTTTAGATTGTCTGAAAATAAATCAACTAAGGTAGTAACAACATATCAGTGACATTGGATATTGTGATGTGAGTGATAAAAGCCATTTCTGCCTTTGCGACATTGCTAGAATTTAGTTAACTCAGGACTACCTGTACTTGCAAGTGACTCCATTCTTCAAAATGACACTTCATTCGCCTGCTGGACACACCTGTAAGTTACCTGTTACTCAGCCACTCCACCTAAATGGAGAGAATAAATAGCTTGCTTTCTGATCCATTATTAACTTCTTATTGCGACTGCCACTGAAGATGCTGACTGTAGAAGTCAGGAAAACGTCTGGTTTACATTTTAACCTAAAACCATGGCAAAACATCCAGAAAATACAGTTTTTAAATATGAATCTTGCCTTGTTTATTGGATGTGCATTCTGTCATTTTTGTATTTTTCGAGCTAAGAATATGTAGCAGCAGTACAACATGGATCTATATTAGTTCTTGAACCAAAAGTGGAAATAGGCTGGTAGAAGTGATATTCTCAACAGTACACAATATGAATAAGATAGTCATGTCGTATGAATAGACCACTGAAAGTACTACTGAGTCATATCATTCTTTGTCACATACTATGAAATAACTTGCAAAAATGACATATACAATATGCATCATGCTTCTGTTTTCTAAAGGCCAGGGCCAGAATTTGAAAATCTTCCTGTTCCAACCAACCTGTTTCTGTTTCAACCAACATTTTAGAGCCTGTCGCCCTCTGTGGTATAATGGTCACCATGCTAACTTCACATACCCAAGGTTGTGGGTTCAAACCTGGCAGAAGAATAATGGATTTTTTAGGGCATAAAATTCTTAGCATGGCTTCCTTTGGAAGGGAAGTAAAGCTGTTGGTCCCGTGTCGTAAATTTACAGCATGTAAAAGAATCTCAAGCCTGATAGAGAGTCCTCTGAGTAAAATTAAGTGGTCTTTCATGCCCAGTATAGAATGGGTCGCTGAAAACCACAGCAGTTAAAAGAACGTCCATAAATAAAACACCATTTCATTTTAGAGCCATTTTTCTGATGTTAGTTGAAGACAGAGAATCATAAAAACATCCAACCAAAAATTGTACTGTTTTGATACTTATAGACATCACATATACACGCTTCCCTTCAAAATACTCAAACTTGTGGAAGCTAGTTATCGTTCACTTCTGTGTAGCATATAGTCTGTTTTGCTATGTGTGTTTATTGTTACCTATGGACTATTAGCATATGTTCAGCTTCATTTGTTTTTTGTTATTTTTATTGCCTAGCAAGGCTGCTATATTACTGGAAAATGCACTCCCTATTACAGTGCCTATATTAGAGAGACTCTAATGTAGCCACTATACTTCCTGTTAAAACTTTCTTTACAAATAAAAAAATTCTGCCACAATAAACTTCTTTTTGCATTTGAAACACATAAATGCATTTCATTTATGACCTTGCCTATCTTTACATACCATTGTTAATATTACTAATTTTATTTTTACTTTCTCCACACATACTAAGTACATAGTGTTTAGAGAAGATATTGTACTGCACCCAAAAATTTAATACCAAGATTTCACCAGAAATACATGTTTTGAGACCCCCTAAATATAAAAAATCATTTTTAAGAAAAATGTCTGTGTTTGTGTGTGCATGTGCGTGCGTGTGTGTATAGCTCAAAAATGAAAAGACCATTCAATACCAAATTTGGTACTTAAGTTTGGTATCTTCCAAGGATGTGACACCAGATTTTCAAGAAAATCCCTCAACTGCCCTTTATATCAAGCATTTTTCAAAAATTTTTATTTTCTCAAAAAGGGCTCTAATGATTTTGATTAAATATCCTATGTTTAAGATAGTTTTACAACAAACAAAATGTATATCTTGAATTTTCTAGAAGACCACTTCATTTTAGATGACTTTAGTATAACTGGCAAACAATAAGAGATAAACAAAAAACTAATTACAAAAAATGTAGATCTCATTAAAACACATAATTTATGTTATATACATCTTTTTTACAGTTAACCATTTTTGAGATATTCCGGATTATTAGTTTCAATTTTAAGCCACTTAAACTTTTCTCAAACAGGAAGACATCTCTCTTCTTGTTTCTCATTTGTTTACTCCTGGAAAGCAGAGAGACTGGAATTTCAATTGTTTCACATAGCGACCAGCTTTTAAAGGACAATACTATCGTTTTAGCCTGTGCATTTTCTTACTTCCCTTCTACATACAAGGAGCTAGTAATAAGATTAATTCTGCTTATGCTTATCTTGATTAGCATGATGTAGACAACAGATTGATCTTTTGAATAAAATGTTTGTTTGCCGAACAGCTAGAGGACATCTTTTGAATGAAATACATTAGATTTTTTCCCTTCTACTTACAAAGGACCAAGTAATTAGGACAATTTCTGCTAATGTTTATCTTGATTAGCCTGATGTAGGTACAAGAATAACCTTTTTAATAATAATTTGTTACAGAGATGTAGAGAAAGTCAGGTGATTCTAACACTTTAGATTTTTTTTAATTAACAAGGTAGGTCATATCGGATGATGAACGAAATCAGTAAAATGACACTCAAATAAGCAGAAGGTTCATAGAGCTTTTAAGGTATCTGACATTTGTCTTCTCATGATGAGAACCCTAAAAGAAAACCATTATTGGGTAGCTCACCCTTACTAAGGTCTGAACTCAGGACTTTTGAATGCAAGCCATCACCATAGAGGCAAGCACTCTTTCTGACTAATCACATGTGCACGGTAGTATTCTAAGTGATTCCTTTAATCTTATAATCTCATTAATTCAGGAATGTTGCTATAACAAATCCATATCTATAAACAGACAGTGATTAATGAAACCTTGATGTTATATTATGCCATGATGCCCAATTTACATTTTGCAATGAAACAATATGGTATCATAAAATTACTCCTCAAATTTTGTGTTCACAATGAGGCAATATTATTTGACACTACCGTGTGATGCTTGAACAAATGTAGTAGTTTTATATGCCCTTGAACTCAGTTCATACAATTGGGATGCTCTAGTATTTCTTCAGAAAAAGAATGCATTTCCTGGGTGGTTGAAGTCTTGTTAACATATTATTTTGGAAAAAAAAAAAAAAAATGTAAATGGAGTTTTATTTATGGATGCTCTTTAACTGCTATGGTTCTCAGCGTCCCATTCCATACTGGGCGTGAAAGACCACTTAATTTTGCTCAGAGGCCTCTCTATCAGGCTTGAGGTTCTTTTACGTGCCGTAAATCTATGACATGGGACCACCGGCTTTACTTCCCTTTACTTATTTTGGAGATGTCACTAAGTTGTGTGGTAAAAGTTAACCCAAATTTAATCATCAAACAGATTTTAAGGCATTCTTGTTGAATTTGTATTGGTCAACCATCATGTTGTACATGTGATACATTGTAAACCTGCATAATGGTGCAACCATAACAGAAATGATGGTAATGTAAATAGAAATGAAACTAGCAATGAAACTGATAGGAGAGAATTTTCGTTACCATGTGGCCTAAATTGGTTACCTTATAGATACTTTCATTATTATATGGATAAATTGTTACTTGTTACCTGTAGACACTCTGGAGGAAGAAGAAGAAAATAAAAAATCTGATGTGTTCCATTCACATGACTTTCTCTACATCTCTGCCACAAATTATTGTTAAAAAGCTTATGCTTCTATTTACTTCATGCTAATCGAGAAAAAGTTAGCAGAAACAGTCTTATTACTTGCTTCCTTGTAAGTAGAAGCAAAATAAGGAAGTACCATAGGTTAAAGTGATAGTCAAATGCTGGTTGCTATGTGACTGAAGTTTCTTTGTTTGTATGCACATGAATTGACAAATTTCTGTGTGAGAAAAGTATAAGTTTTTTATGGCTGAAACCAAAAACAAGGAATATCTAAAAACTCTCAACCCCACGAAAAAAATTTATATAAGATAAATTGTGTGCTACAATATGCTCTACATTTTTTGTGTGGTAAATTTTTGTCCATCTCTTACGGTTTAGCAGTTATGCAAAATTCCGTAAAATTCATCCAGAATAAAGTAGTCTTCAGAGGCTATCCCCAGAAAATTCAAGATATTCTTTTTATTTGTCAGGTAAATATCTTTAATATACAACATTTTAATCAAAATCATTAGAGCCATTTTTGAGAAAATCAAAATTTTTCAAAAAAAGTTCCATGTAAAGGGTAGTAGTTTGGGGTGGGATTCTCTTGAAAATCTTTGTCGCATCCTTGGAAAATACCAAACTTAAATACTAAGTTTGGTATTCAACGGTCTTTTCGTTTTTGAGCTATGCTCTCACACGCACACATATGAACCTTTTTCCAAAACATATTTTTTGGATTCAGGGGGACCCAAAACGTATTTCTGGTGAAATCTTGGTATCAAATTCTTGGGTGCATAACAATACCTTCTCTATACACTATGTACATAGTATGTATAGAGACAGAAAAAGAAACGCCTTTTGTTACCTGTAACAAACAGCCATGGTTCCTGCCTCATTCAGTGTTTTTGGTGGTATGGGCTCCCCAGAAGGATTCTTTATCACAATGCTACTGGCACCCTGAATATCAGCATGCACATAAATGTCACCTGATCCCATGTAACGTTTTACTATCACTTCATTCTGCTGCTGATCTCTACCACCAATAACTGCAACAAAAAGAAGATGCCAGTGTTTGGCATATGAGTCATTCCATACAAAATTTGCAAGTTTGAAAAGTGATGTTTTCAATTTGGTTTATAGTTAATGTGTATTTATACTAATGCATTATATGTTGCAAAATTAAACTCATATTTTACAGTATGGCTGCAACAGTTACATAAACTACAGGGCTGCACTTTAGATTTTACAAAAAAATGAATTCACTATGTTATAATTGTTTATAGCAATTAAAATACCAACATAATAAAACAAAAAAAATATGTCTGATGTATCCCATTCTCATGACTTTTTCTATCTGTTCTGTAAACAAACTATTCTTACTTTTATCTGCATTGTGCTAATCAAGATAAATATTACCAGAAATAGTCTTAATTAGTTCCTTATAAGTATAAGGGAAATAAGGGAGTATACTAAGATAAGGGGACAATCAATCTTTTAAAAGCTGTCGTTATATGATTGTCATTGAAATTTTGTTAATTTTCCAAGGCCAGAGTAAAAAAGAAAAAGAGATGAAATGGATGGGAGCTTCCCGTTTCACAAGTGTTTAAGTATTTTAAATTGAAACCAATAACAGGGAATATATCTGAAATGGTTAGCTCTAAAAAATAAAAAAAAAAAAAAATAAAAAAAAAAAAAAAAAAAAAATAAATGAATGACAAATTGTATGTTTTAACAAGATCGAAATTTTTTTCGTATCTAGTAAGTTTTTGTCTACCTCTAACAGTTTACCAGCTATGCAAAAGTCATTCAGAATAAAGAGGACTTCAGGGGCTATTCCCAAGAAATTCAGGGTACACATTTTGTCTTGTAAATATCTTTGACATACAGCATTTTAATCAAAATTGTTGGTCATTTTTTTAGAAAATCAAAAATTTCGAAAAATTTTATATGCAAAGTTGTACCCTTGTGTTGATTCCCTTTCTACATAGCACTGAATACTTATGATCTTGGTTATCTCTGCTGCCAACTGCTTCCTCCTCAGGCCCCGATTTCTTGCCTATGTGCATGTGCTGCCCGGTTGACATCTTGGTGTGGACAATTCTGTGCTAGGTGTTCCAGCTGGCCACACCAACAAACCGCAGAGTCTCTGACTCCACTATAGTACCATAAACTCTTTAACCTTCCAGGTAGGGGCTGCTGCAATTTTGGCTGCCTCCATTCTAAATGTGCTGCTGTGAATCTTCTGCAGAGCATCAGGCACTGCCATATCTTGGCATCATACACCCTGTCGACAAAGGAGTAGGCAGCTTCCTAAGACATGTAGCTAGGTGGTAGGTTCACCAGGGTTTTGTTCACAAGCTGTTCAACAGCTAGGTAAACTCCTGCATAGTCTCATCTGACTGTTATAACCTCACCAAAGTTTGAGTTTTGGGCAAAAATTCTTTTTTTTTGGGAGGAAGGGCCTTTGTTTAATTTTACTTAATAATAAATATTGAATGATCATGAGGGTATATAAGGTGCAGTAGGCTGCAGCCAAGCGATATCCCTGGATATCCCCAATATTGGCATCACATTTAGCATTTCTGCTGCCTGTCCCTGGAGGCTTACTATCAGCTGTGTGGCTTCTTCTTCTTCTGCTGACCATCAGTTGCTACTTTGAAGGTTGTTGATGTCCTGTCGTACTCAGGTAGTTTGACATGCACAAGTATTGGGTCACAACCTGGCATTTTGACCTTCAACCTTCTTTAATCTTTCTCAACATGGCATTCAGTTCTCTTGTGCTCCCCTCAGCTCTTCCTTCCCAGGACAAGGTGTTGGTCATGGTCTTTCATTGTTGCACCAAGCTCTTCCACCTTTTCCCCCAAGTTCTTACATGTCCTCTTTCACGCTGGCAGTTGTTTGTCAATTTTGGTGGAAAGTTCCTTTTTTATCGTAAACATTTTATTTTGCATCCTCTCCACAGCAGTTTTCATATTGGTCTTCATTTCTTCTTTTCCAACCTTCACTTCATTCTTCATTTCTGTCTTACCGTTGTTATTTCACTTCCCATCTTGTCCATCTTTTCCAACAATTTTTTAAGCGTTTCTTCCATCTTGGCTTCTCAATCCCACTCTAATCTAACAAATGTCTTTATTGACTTAAAAATATAATGTGTTCCATTCACATGATTTTCTCTACATCTCTGCAACAAATTATTGTTAGAAAGCTTATGCTTCGATTTACTTCATGCTAATCAAAAAAAATCTGATGTGTACCATTCACATGACTTTCTCTATATCCCTGCAACAAATTATTCTTAAAAAACTTATTCTTCTATTTACTTCATGCTAATCAGAAAAAATTAGCAGAAATAATCTTATTATTTGCTTCATTGTAAGTAGAAGCGAAATAAGGGACTACTATAGTTTAAAGTGATAGTCAAAAGCTGGTTGCTATGTCAATGAAGTTCCTTTGTTTATATGGATAGGAGTTGACAAGTTCCTGTATGAGAAAAGTATACGTTTTTCATAGCAGAAACCAAAAATAAGGAATGACTCAAAAAGGACGAACTCCACGAAAAAAATGTATATAACATAAATTGTGTGTTTTAATGTGCTCTACATTTTTTGTGTGGTAAGTTTTTGTCCATCTCTTACGGTTTAGCAGTTATTCAAATTCAGTAAAATTCATCCAGAATAAACTACTCTTCAGAGGCTATTCCCAGAGAATTCAAGATATACATTTTGTTTGGCAGGTAAATATCTTTAGTATACAAAAATTTAATCAAAATAGTTAGTCATTTTTGAGAAAATCAAAATTTTCAAAAAAAGTTCCACGTAAAGGGTAGTTGGGGGTGGGGGGATTTTTCTCAAAATCTTCGTGTTGCATCCCTGGAAGATACTAAACTTAAATATAAGTTTGGTATTTTACCGACTTTTCGTTTTTGAGTTATCATGTTCACAGACACACGGACACACACACACACACACACATGGACCTTTTTGTGAAAATGCTTTTTTTTGGATATTGGGGACCCTAAAACATATATTTCTGGTGAAATCTCGGTATCACATTTTTGGGTGGAGTGCAATACCTTCTCTATACACTATGTACATAGTGCCTATAGAGAAAGTAAAAAATTAGCAGAAATAGTCTTATTACTTGCTTCTTTGTAAGTAGAAGTGAAATAAGGGAGTACCATAGGTTAAAGCGATAGTCAAAAGCTGGTTGCTATGTGACTGAAGTTCCTTTGTTTGTATGGATAGGAGTTGACAAATTCCTGTATAAGAAAAGTATAAGTTTTTTTAAAGCTGAAACCAATAACAAGAAATATCTCAAAAACCATCAACTCAATGAAAAAAAAAAAAAAATGTATATAACATAAATTGTGTGTTTTAATGAGCTCTACATTTTTTGTGTGGTAAGTTTTTGTCCATCTCTTACGATTTAGCAGTTATGCAAAATTCCATAAAATTCATCCAGAATAAAGTAATTTTCAGAGGCTATTCCCAGAAAATTCAAGATATACATTTTATTTGTCAGGTAAATATCTTTAATATACAATATTTTAATGAAAACCATCAGAATAATTTAGAAAATTAAAATTTTCGAAAAATGTTCCACGTAAAGTGTAGTCAGTGCAAGTCACAGTGTGTTTAATGGTTTTCTTTCCAATGCTGTTGATTTTATTCAAAACTTGCTCTCTTTTCAGTTTGTTTCCACTCATTTCAAAGCAGGTGTTTTGAATAATAGTTCTGCTATCAGCCATCCAAAATATCAGGAAAAAGCATCCTATGCAACACTTATTCTCACCATGGAAGTTTAAAATCTGTATTAATCTGTGGCTTTGTTGAACTTCTACTTATCCCTCCTTTTCCTTTTTAATGCAGATTAAAAGTGTAAATACCCATGATAGGAAATTCAAAAGGAAGCAATGTGTATTCATAACTTTAGGCGCGTTTTACAGATTCAAATGTTCAACATTTTACATTTGCTTAAGCAATGTGTATTGAGTAGATGTGCTGAAATTAATTAAATATGAATCATCATTCACAATGCTAACAGCAACTATTGTTAGCTAATATGTTTTATGGAAAAACTGATGCACTATCTTATACACTTTAGGAGTACTTCTAGATTCTATCAATTTATAACAATTATTGCACATGATATAAGAAAAATTGAATAACTTACTACCCTCTTTGAATATGAATTAATATTATTGATGCAATGCACTGCATGTATAATTGTATTCCAAGCAATAAACTGTGCATTAATCATTGTACATGTGCCATCACTACAATGAATCTAGTTCAAACCTGAGAGGTAATCTCTGACACATTTTAAATGCAGCAGTATTATTATACAGATGAGTCAATATATCCAAGTATTTATTTCTTGTATATGCTTGTGGAAAATACAAGAGGAATTTTCAATGTATGAGGGAAAATTACTGTTTTAAATACAAAACTGCTGAAATAAAAGGTTGTATTATTCTAGATAGCAGAGCAAAGAAAAGGGAAGAGATTATAAAATTACATCTATCCTTGGGCAAATATCCCTTGTGAGAAAATTGATACAAACAACAATAAGACAAAAACACAGATATTTTTAAAACTATCACACATTAATTCGCAATTAATTGATAGCATTTAATTCCCATGGAAATGAAAATTAAATTAACATCATTGACAACCACACTAGAACTCATCATTTTAAAAAATGTCGAGAGTTTGTTAAATATTGAAATCCCACCAGACAGCAATGTAATTAAGATTACTGCCCGATGCTCATGCTGAGGAAAGAGGAAGGACAAATACCAACTGCCAGTTCTGCCATGCTGAAGATGAATATGTTCTAAGATTTTACAACTTGGTGTAAGTGAAGTACGAGTTCGAACATTGACTCATTAATATTTTGAAATTAAATAAGATGAAAATAACTCCACAGTGAATGATGCTTCTGTTTTTAATACATTCAAAATTGTGTATAAAATTATTTGGAAGCACAGCAGATGTCAATGCTTTACTACTCACAATACTTACTAAGATAATTTTCTGAGCTGACAAACCAGAAGAATTTCTCAAACCAATAAACCTTTCTTGCTTTATTTATACTGGAGATGGCCTGCACCTCCTTTAGAGTTTGTTTTGTTTTCTTCTCTGCTGACTTAAGAGCCTTGCCTGTAGATTCTATGGTCTTCTGCTGCTTTTTTGCTGCACTTCTCTTCTTATCATAGTACCTAGAATATATGTATGATCTTTTGTCAGTGTACAGACATTCCTGGGACAATGCTGAAATCAGCTATGAATCTTGATACAATGGCATCTTATCTATTAGGACTGGAGGCAAGAGGCTGTTTACTGGAGGTTACATGGTAATCATATTATGTTGGCTGTTGTGATTAGTGTAAAGGAGATTTGGATATAGTAAGTTTTATTCCATATTATTTCTACATACTTTCAGCAAATAGATACATTTTTATTATGTTACATGTTTGTATTTTTGAGCTTATTTGTAACTTAAAATAATCCAAGAAAGATAACAGGAATGAATGCTAATGTTTGAATCATTGCACTTTGCACAATATATAGATAGTAAAATCAGCCCATTAACAAACTTGTGAGCATATGCATTTTATCTTCATTTTGCTCTAAAATTCTGCCAATCTTTAGAACCTACTAAGTTTGATATTTTACTGGAGAGTTGCATGTAAAGGTTGGCTGAGGCCAGATATGTGTATACAAACTCCATGAACAGGAGCAAGAATGGAAGTAATAATAGAAGTGAATATAACCAGAATTGGCTTCAACATTAGACGGAAAATAATTAGGTGAAAATGGCACTAATGATTAAGTAAATATGATTTGGTTTGTCATAGCAATGATGGTGTCATTGGTGATTGGGATCAGATCATCAGAATGTTAAAGGTAATATAAGAACATAATGTTGATCTGAGGAAGGTGGAGAAGAACCCAGTTGGATGAATAAATACAATTTTTGAAAGATATCAGAGGGTTACAAACTACCATCATTTTTTTGAATCTTGATGAACGAACTATAAGACTCGAGAGGATGGAGGCAAATAACAGTATATACAATATTATTATTCTTGGAATTCAGGAAAATAGAAAGAGGAGGATTTGGCAGGAGATAGAAGACTTTTTAGAGAAAAATCTGATGTGTTCATTCATATGACTTTCTCTACATCTCTACAATAAATTATTATTAAAAAGATTATTCTTCTATTTACTTAATGCTAATCGAGAAAAAATTACTAGAAAGGGTCTTATTACTTGCTTCCTTGTAAGTAGAAGTGAAATAAGGGTGTACCATAAGCTAAATCGATAGTAAAATATTTTAAAAGTTGGTTTTTGTGTGATTGAAGTACCTTTGTTTGTATGACAGGAGTTGACAAATTCCTGTATGAAAACAGTATATATAGATCTACATTTTTTGTTATGTAAGTTTTTGCCTATCTCTTAAAGTTTACCAGTTATACAAAATTCCATAAAATTCATCTAGAATAAACATCGTCTTCAGAGGCTATTCCCAGAAAATATAAGATATACATTTATTTGTCATGTAAGTATTTTAAATATAACAAATTTTAATCAAAATCGTTAAGAGGCATTTTCGAGAAAATCAAAATTTTCAAAATTTTTGCCATGTAAAGGGTAGTGGTGTGGAGGATTTTCTTGAAAATCTTCATGTCGTATCCTTGGAAGATACCGAACTTAAATACCAAGTCTGGTATTTTACCGACTTTTTGTTTTTGAGTTATCGTGTTCACAGACACACATGCAGACCTTTTTCTTAAAATGATTTTTTGGGATACAGGGACCCTAAAATGTGCATTTCTGGTGAAATCTCAGTATCAAATTTTTGGGTGGAGTGCAATACCTTCTCTATACACCATGTACGTAGTGCGTGTAGAGAAAGTAAAAATTGGAGATAACATTACACAGATGGATAGCTGCAGACTACTTTAGTTTAGATTGGAAGAAAAGTTTTGAGCCCTGTTTATAAAAAGGAGAATCAATAAACAATGTAGAGTGATTTGTTTCAAAAGAAGTTTGATAGGTAACATACAAAGAACTACATAACACTGGTGATGAGTCCTGGGCATATCACTGCATAGCCAAAACAAAACAGACCTCTATGGAGTAGATAACCCCAACTCCCCAGTAAAAACAAAATTCCAAGTGAAGGCAAACTACACAGAAAGTACATGTGACATGTTCTGGGATATCCATGATGGTTGCTGGTAAACTTTGCTGAAATTGTGGCATGCTCTTCATGTTAAACTGTGACATTAATTCTGAAAGTGAATATCTGTTCATGATAAAATCACAAAATTTGGTTGGGAGATGCTATAGCACCCACATTATAGTCCAGACCTAGTACTATCTGGATTTCATCTGTTTGGACCCATGAAAAAAAAATCTGATATGGTCTATTCACATGACTTTCTCTACATACTGTAACATATTGTTAATAAGCTTATTCTTCTATTCACTTCATGCTAATCAAGATAAACATTAGCAGAAACAGTCTCACTATTTAGTTCCTTCCTTATAAGTAGAAGGGAAATAAGGGAATACACTAGGCTAAACAGATAGTCAAATGTTTTAAACTATAGTTACTATAGGATTGACATCTGTTTCTTTGCGTGGCCTGGAGTTGACAAGTTCCCATATGAGAAAAGTTTTAGGTATTTTAAAACTGAAACCAATAACAAGGAATATCTCAAAAATGATCAACTCTTCACAGAAAAAGGATTATGACATAAATTGTTTGTTTTAAAGAGATCTACATTTACTGTGAAGTAAGTTTTGTCTATCACTTGTGGTTTTTCAGTTATGCAAAATTCAGAAAAATGCACCCAAATAAAGAGACCTTCAGAGGCTATTCCCAGAAAATTCAAGATATACATTTTATCATGTAAATATTTTAAATACAAAAGATTTAATCAAAATTGTTACAGCTAATTTTTATAAAACCAAAATTTTCGAAATTTTTTCCATGTAAAGGGTAGTTGGGGGTGGGAAGATTTTCTTGAAAAATCTTTGTGGCACATCCTTGGAAGATACTGAACTTAAATATAAAGTTTGGTATTTAACAGACTTCTCATTTTTGAGCTATGCCATGCACATGCACGCATGCACGCACACACACATGCATGCACACACAGACAATTTTTCTAAAAATGAGTTTTTTTGGATTCAGGGTGTACCAAAAATATATTTCCGGTAAAATCTCGGTATCAAATTTTTGGGTGCAATACAATACCTTCTCTATACACTATGTACATAGTATGTGTAGAGATAGTAATAACTAAGTGGCTGTTGCTTTGATTCAGATGTTAAGTGAAACTGACTGAAAATGGCTATATTTCAGGAAAACAGAATCATTCAAAGTTGCTGTCCCAATGACTTGACATTCTGTTATGTTACAGCTCTTTCTAGATGTCTGGAACATAGCAAACCAGTAAGGTTCATATGGCCTTCTTTGAGGATGTACACCATCTGGAGTTGACACTTCAGTCTACAGTGCTACTTCTGTCGCATATAATGCACACATTTCCTGGTAAATTCCACTTGCATTATGTAAATGTTCTAGCTACAAGAAAAACACAAGAAAAAAATTACTGTGCATTACTTATTGATCCAACTTCCCAATTAATCAAGCACTTCCAGTATTTTATTCAAATGTGTTTACCAAAGTAAATATTGAGGTACACAGGATCAGAATTAATGTTATTGTGGCACTTACAGAGTAAAACAACTAATTAGAGAAAAGATAAAAGGTGCTGATCTAATGGATGCAATCCCAAGAAGACAAAAAACTAATGGAGTAAAGGGAAAATGAGCTTGGAGAATTTATTTTTGTAAATAATAATAATAATCAAAGCATCATACACTATATGTTAAAGCTTCAGTTCTTATTTTAGTTTAAAAATGTTGAGCTTTTGCTATATACAGGTTTCCAACTAGAATTTTACAAACAGAAGAATGATCTAGCAGAATTGTTTCACATAAATTTGAATCAAGAAGTAATTTATTTGGACAAAAACTCTAATGAGAGCTTTATAGGAGGGAAACATTGAAAAAAAAATATTTCTAGTCGTGATAAAGAATGCTTGGAAATTAAAAGAAGGGGACAGAGTTAAAGCAATAGAGACAGAGGAGGAACTGATAAGAAGAACTACCACATAGAAAGATGGGTGTTGATCTATACTAACATGAGCCTGTGCGGGTGCATGTGTGTGGGGGGGCAGGATGGCTCAAAAATGAAAAATTGTTTAAATACCAAACTTGTTAATCAAATTCAAATCTTCCAAGAATGCGACACAAAGATTTTCAAGAAAATCCCCTCATCCCTAACTTTGTATAGAATTTTTTTTAAAATATTAACTTTCTTAAAAATGGCTATTAACATTTTTTATTAAAATACTAGATGTTTAAAGATATTTTTGTGACAAATGAAATGTAGATCTTGAATTTTCTGGGAATACTTGAGGAAGTCTTCTTCATTCTAGATGACTTTTGTATAACTGGTATACTGTAAGAAATAGACAAAATCTTATTATACAAAAACTGCAGATCACATACAATTTTTTTCTCAGAAGATCCTCTTTACCTTACAAGTAAATAACAAGTGAGTCAAAAAAGTATGAACAGACTGCATAGTGTTTTGCTTGTCAAAATCCTCGGTGCTCGTTGACCATACAATATTTTTAAAATTACTTTTAAAGTCTTTAAGTACCAACTTTATGAAAGGAGATGCCAAAATTGGTCACTGCCATTATCCATTTTTGGCACCTCTTTAGGGAACTATCCATCATTCGCCGTAGTTCACTTTCAGAAATGCTGGCAATATCTTGGCGGATATTTAGTTTTAATTCTTCTTTCATTCTTCTTGTGTGTGGGTTTGTCTGTAAACTTTGTCTTAATTTGCGTCAGAGATAGGAGATTGGGTCAGGGGACCAAAGAGGCCACAAATCTCTTCTAACAATTATTTTTTGAAATATTCTTTAGTTGTTCTCATTGAAAGATTAGCTGTATGACTGTTGCCAAATCTTACTGAAAAAAGGCAAAATCAGGCTCCCTGTCTTTACTTTTCTAAATAAAGGGGCCAATGTATTTACGTATGTACGGGCATCAACAGTTGTCTCAAAAAAAAAAACTGACCCTATAACTCTTTCTTTGTAATCATTCTACAAATCATACTTTCACTTGGCAAGTTGATTGAGTTAACACATATGAATCATAAATAAATATACGCTGTGCAGTAGAAAACATACTGAGCCATAATACACTTTGAGACTAAGTACAGGACAAAATAATACATCACTTCTTATAAATGAACTACATCATATCACTGTCAATTAAATATTGCACTTCCAGAGCAGAGCAAAACTGTATCAGAAGCGTGACTTTATTATAGCAGCAATGCTGAATCATGTGTTCATATGTCTAGTAGAAAAACACTATGCAGCCATTTCGGAGATTTTTTGACTCACTTGGTATGTAATAAAGTCATTTCTGCTAATTAATTTTGATTTGCTTGAAGTAGATAGAAGAATCAACATTTGCAGGCAGTTTATCGCTGAATATTTAGAGAAAAATGTTGAAGTACATCATTATGCAGGATTCATTTGTCTATGCAATTTGAAGTGTCTTTTTAGAAAGGGAAGGGAGGAGTTTCCCCTATGGTATTAGCTAAATTATCTGCATCCTTCAATTTCTTTCTGCTCTTCTGGTTCTAAGTACATTGAAAGGATAATCCTTTTTAAGTATTTATAATTTACTATTACCTCTGAATGAGCTTGTAAAATATTTTTCATCTACTAAATTAAGAGAAACATACTTCCTTGCATTGGAGAAAGCTGTGAGATCTAGGTCAATGTCAACCATCATGGGCTTTAGCTCTTCATTTTCTCCTTTATCTTCTTCAGATGAGTCTTTTGCATATGGATCACTATAAAGTACACAAATAAATATAATAGTTTAATTCATTAACAATGTAATACAGTAAAACCCATTCAACAAATTCTGAAGACAGAGAAGGATTTATTGCAAACAGCTTTTTGTACTAATAGGGATTTGCAATAATTTCCTAGAGGTGTTCCAGACAAGCACTCAATGGCTAAAATATGAGATTATTAACTTTTTAGGCATTACACTAGGAATTCACAAATAAGTTATGTCTACATGCTAAAGTGCCTTCAGATAATTCCTTAATTACTTATGCAATTAATGTTCAGCATACATTCATCTTAAATTATGATTGACAACTTCCAACAAGATATTCCTTTATGTTCAATGAAAAAATGGATAGCAACAAGATTAATTAATTAGTTTTTATTTTATTTTATAATTTAAGTTCAGAAGTGAACTTCTGTTTCCACTCACTCCGGATTGTCGACAATCTGGACAAACTTACTGGGCATTTACTGGCTAAGGGTAAGTGCCTCATGCAGTCAGTGATGAGAAGATTGACTCATGATGCCTGCCTGCTGTATCTGGATGACATTGTCGTATGCTACAACTTCGAAGACATCTCTAGAACGTGACCAAGATACTGCAAGACTACAGGGAGCTAACCTGAAGTTGAACGCAAAGAAGTGCCAATCTTCTGCAAAGAGGTGAACTATTTGGGCATATAGTCTCACTATCTGGGGTGGCTATATACCTGCAGAAGGCTCAAGCTGTCAGAGATTGGTCTTGCCCAAAAGACAAACAAGAGCTGTAAAGTCTTAGGCCTATGCAGCTACTACTGCAGATTCATCAGATGTTTTTTCAACTGGCAAAACCTCTCACTATCTAAAGGAAGAGCAATAGCCTTACTTTTGGTAAGAACAGCCATAGAGCGCATTCTAGTGCTACCTATTTTAGGATTTTCACAACCTGGTGGCTTTATGTTAGTGACCAATGCCAACAATTCTCTCCCAGGACCAGGATGGTCAGGAGCGGTTCATAGCCTACTTCAGCAAGATGCTCCCCAAGGTATAAAGAACTACTGTGTAACCTGGCAAGAGTACCTGGTAGTGCTGGCGACTTCCACAAGTACCTGTACAGTCAGTCATTCCATCTGAGGACTCAACACTCTGCCCTGACCAGGCTGTTGAGCTTCAAGAACCTGTAGGGGTAGACAGCCCATCAGGTCCAGAGGCTCCAAGAGTACAACTTCAATCAGAACATCGGAAAGGAAGAAGCCACAACAATGCAGATACCATGTCACAACGACCTACCCAGAGGCTACTGCACTGAGGTTGAGATGACAGAGTGTGCCACAACTGTCTGTGTCATTTTGGCTGTGCCTGCAGCTGGAAGGAATAACAAAGGCCTGAGAGGGCAGCAGCTGATAGGCTGACTTGGAACCACTCCTGAGAGAAGTAGAGGCAGGGATTAGATCTAGCGGGAAGACATCATGCCCAGAGCAGTGTATACAAGTCCTATTGGGCCCAATGGGACTCATTGAAGACCAAGGAAGTAGTACTGTTCAGGGTAAGGGAGTCACAAGTCACCTGATGGGAAAATCCAGAGACCAACTGTTCCTCCTATGCTGAAGATCATGGAAGATCTGGAGGAAGTACATACAGGGACTTTAGGATGACATTTGGAACTCAATTGAACTATCAGCAAGCTCTGTTAACGGTTAACAGAGGCCTGAGATGTGTGCCATCCCTAACCATGAGGTCAAGACCATCACAAACTGCCTCATAGAAGAACTGTTTTTACTATGGGATATCACTGGAGCTGCACAGTGATCAGGGCACCAACTTGAAGTCATACCTGATGAAACACTGGAGTGCACAACACCTCTCCACCTACAGTCAGTTGGCATGGTTGAGCGATACATCAAGCTCTAGAAGAACATTTGAGGAAGGTTGTGAACCAGAGAGATTGGGATGTGAGGGTGCCTCTTTTCCTGATGGCCTACTGTTCAACTCATGGCACCAGCCAGTTTGGTATTTGGCAGGAAGCTGAGTCTACCACATGACCTGATGTTTGGAAGTCCTCCTAGGGCAGAACAGCCAGCAGTCTACATTGAGAATCTCATGGACCAGCTTCACACATGCATGAGATGGTGTACCAATATAGTCAGATAGCAAGTGACTAGATGAAAACCTATTATGACCAGCATGTCAACAGCCAAGGTTCCCAGTAGTTGATTTGGTGTGGCTATATTGCCTATGTGAACCAAGGGACACTGCCCCTTGGCACGTAAAAGAACTTCAAGCCTGACAGAGAGGCCTCTGAGCAAAATTAAGTGATCTTTCATGCCCAATATAGAATGGGATGCTGGGAACCACAGCAGTTTAAGAGTGTCCATAAATAACATGCTATTTATTTAAGCAGCCTACCTCTTTCAACAAAACGAATTGATAGTCTTGTACCCCAGTGGGATATACATATATATAAAGTATAAATATACGTTTGTTTTTATAAGCTTGTACGTTGCATCAATTTCAACCAAACTTGGCACTGATAGCCTTGACATGAGTCAATAACCTTTGTCACATGTAAATAATTGCTGTCTAACTTAGAATTCGAAATTCCATCCCATTTCACAAGATTAATGTTTTCATTTCATGTAATGCCTACAAAACTTGCAAGACCATCTATAATTTTCTCAGTGATTGTCATAATAGTTGGATCATTGTCAATATAAGAAAAGTAATTACGTATTAAGGCTTTCATGACCTAACAAAATAACAGCAAAATTACATATTGTTTGTAATGTAACATCTGAAATTGATCATCACACAGTAATAAAACAGTCAAATAATTACAACTACTATGCTTAACCCAAAACAAGGGCAATATAATCACATGGTTGAAAGATTAACAAAATGTTGAACTGCATTATATTAAACTGTAATAACAGCAAAAATATCAAATCAGACAAAATACTTCTTCTTTATCATTATCACCTTGTTTATCTTCATATAACTATTTATTGTATATTGACGTAAAATAACACAAAAGGATTAAGTATAATTGCATTAGTTACAAAAGTTCTGTGGCACTCAAACATTAGTAACATAGAATAATAGGTAAGTCAGTATAAATATCCATTCATTCTGTCAGCATATTCCAATGTTCGGACACACACTTATTATAATTATTAGTTTCTCAATTTTTGTAAACAGCAGGTTTCTTTGTGTTTGGGAAGATTGTGATGTTTTATAAGTGGCAAAACAAAACTGATGACATATTCCAAACAATAAAGTGGAAATGAATAACAGCAATATCATCAAACCTGATGAGGTATCACTTATTCTTCTTCCTCTTCTCTTTTTTACAATCGTTTTGTTGGTTTTCTTTTCTTTCTGGTTTTTTGTTTTTTTTGTTTTTTTGTTCCTTTCTTGTGTTATCTTAGAATTTTTATATATGTTGGTTACTGAGAATAACAGAGATTTTCTCTATAAATAGAATGAGTCACTGCTGCATGCACAAGAAATTATAATTCTGATATTTGTGGTTGCTCAACTGTAGTTTTGCAAATTGTTTTCTCAATTTCTTTTGTTTCTTTGTAGTTTCCGAGTTTTAATCAACTATTAGTTTGAGTGTGTTGTTTAACAATTTCTAAATATGTCCAAAGAAATGCATGGTTATTGCATAAGCAGCCTAAGGTTAAATATGGAAAAGATTAACTGTCAAAACACAGGCGAGATCAGGTATTCAGGTAATATATAATATGCAAAAATAATCAACAGAATAGCATTCCTTGAACTATAAAAAGATTTATTGCATTGGAATTACTAGCTGTATCAACCTTTTATCTTGTCAAAACATAGTAGAATAAATGTAAATATAAAAATACTCAAGCAGTAGGTTACCTATATACCAGACATAATAAATCAAATGACCTTTCTTTAGAATCAGAACTTTTTTTTTCCTATCCTGCAACATCCTGTTTTCTGAAGTTGCAATATTTGCAATTAAAGTAGTGAGTTTTGTCATATTTTTTAATTTTCTGCATTGTGCTTTGAACCTTCAACTAAACCAAGGATAAAATCAACATTACAATCAATATATAGAAAGTACAAGATGTATTTATTAAGGTTAAGGAATACTAACCTGAGCAACAATGAGATATGGTTCATTTCTAACTTCAGAGCTTTGATGCAAGATGCAACAGGATCGCCTTTGCCCTGGGCTTCATTTATCAAATTCTGTATATCTGGCCAAGAAAGTTGATTAGCCAGAGCACTGCGTACAGCTAAGATAGCATTATCCACCAGACACTGGTTACGAGTAATTAACTCTGCTCTCTGCTTGTCTGTTTCTTGAGTGCGCTCCAAGGCTTCTAATCGCTGATCATGGTCTTTGCGTACATTTTCCAATTTTTTTAAGGCTTCACGTTCCTAATTAATGTACAATTATTTCAAATATAATCACAACTGTAAAATTACTTTATGACTTACCTATGTATTTTGAAAGCAGTTAGAAGTAGTGGTATTTTTAAATTATTAGCTGTATGATACAATATTTATTTTAAGATTTTGGAAATGATAAATGATATGTATAATTTTCAAAACTAATACTCCTTAATTTTAGTTACCATATGATATATGACATTTAAACAAGGAAAAACACAATAAAACAGCCATTTAAAACAAATACCTAGAATATTCAATGTTCAGTATATTGCACTCTTTAAATCAAACCCTGCTCTTGGATAGAAGAATCTTTAGCCATTACAGCAACCTTGTGGGCACAAGTGAACATGTTCTACAACATGTAAATAATCTCTTTTTTCAATGGCTGACAACACTAGTAAAAGCATATCAGTGGTCAAACAGCAGATTCAGTGTTCTGTAAATTGATTATTCGGTTGTTAATTATTACATTTCTGAACTTATTCTATTTAAATTATAGACCGTTGCAACAATATTTAGTGATCCAATAAATTGCTTCTAAAGAAAAACTGCAGAATGACTGACCAAAATTGCAAAAGAAGTGTAGTACCAACAAAACAACTGTCTGTAGTCTGTTTTACCTTTATGGTCTGTGTTTAAAACAAACAGTAAATTGATTGCAGTTGATTAAAATGGGCAAGAGGATGTATGGTGTAAACATTTCTTCCAAAGTGAGAAAACAATTTTGTGAATTTATTATTCCAAAGCACCAAGGTATTACCAATAATATAACTAAATATGCTGCTACCAACAAATTAAACATATTGAATGTAGCTTTAATAAATTTTAGTATTCAAGAACACATTTTATTGAAACAGTAACTGTTTTATAATCAGTATGGCAGTGTTGTGCAGTGTTTCACAAAAACCACATTTTTTCCTGCAACAAATAATTAGTAATTATTAATTTAATTATATTTTAGAACTGAATAATAATGGTAATATGTATTACAGTTTAACATGTCAGAAATTTTAATCTGATGGCAATTTTTCTAAAAAAAATAATTATTCTAAATATGCACATATGAATATATGTCTTTCATACTGTGTATGCTATTTGGACCACATGGCCTATGCAATTGTTGGAGTTACCCAAGCATAAATATAGTATGATGTACCATTATCTTAAATTTTGTATTTATAATTACATATTGCACTGATTAGTCAAATAGTCATAATTATAAAATCATACCATTCTTTAATTTACTTCAATGTTTAATTTGATTCTCTTTCTTTCTGTTTTCTTAAAGGTTAGTTTAATGAGTTGAATGTAATTAAAAGCTACAAATAACTTCATGGGATAGCAACCCAGTTAAATTGGAATCAGAGAAATCCAAACTTTCCACCATCTTCTGACAAAGACCACAGAGTCAAGATGGTCAAAAGCCCCGATTTCTCTGATACCAATTTAACTCAGTTGCTATACCGTGAAGTCGTCTGTAATAATGAACACCAAGAAAGCTTCAAATCCTTAATGTAAGTAAAGTCATACCACATTTGGAATATTTTGAACTATGTGTCATGTGGCTTGTTTTTCCCAACATATTTAAATACGAGGTATGTCCAGAGGGTAAGTTCCGTTTGGTAATAAAATGAAATTGTGTACAGATACAGAAAACTTATTTATTGCACAAAAGTCTACAACTCTTAAACTACTTTTCCACATAACTACCGAAATTTTGCAGGCATTTGTCATAGCGTGGCACAAGTTTTTGTATACCTTCTTCATAGAAGTTTGCCGCCTGTGTCTTCAAAAAGTTGGAAACATTTTCTTTCAGCTCTTCGTCATTGTTGAAGTATTAACCGCCAAGGAAAGACTTGAGATGTAAGAACATATGAAAGTCGCTAGGAGCGAGGTCAGGGCTGTACGGAGGATGGTCAAACACGTCCCAGCCAAATCCCTGTAGGAGGTTTTTCGTCACATTTGCAGTGTGTGGTCGTGCGTTGTCATGAAGAAAACCAACACCTTTTGACAGCAATCCTCAGCGCTTATTCTGTATTGCGTGGCGCAATTTCCTAAGTGTCTCGCAATAAACATCTGCTTTGATTGTTTGACCATACGGTAAGAAATCAATGAGTAAGATGCCTTTCCAGTCCCAGAACACTGTGCACATAATTTTTCGAGGTGTCAAGATTTGTTTCGGCTTAACCTTTGCTGGGGATGAAGTGTGCCTCCATTCCATTGATTGCCGCTTACTTTCAGGGGTGTCGTAAGAAACCCAAGTCTCATCTCCTGTGACTATCTGTGTTAGAAATTCATCGCCATCTTCATCTTAACGGGTTAAAAACTGAAGTGCACTACCCATCCGTTTTGTTTTGCGTTGCTCAGTAAGAATCTTTGGTACCCAACGTGAGCAAAGTTTACAAAATTTCAGTTTTTCGGTAACAATTTCATGAATTGGTGATCGTGAGCTTTGGGGAAATTCCATAGCGAGAGCACTAATTGTAAACTTACGGTTTTCCTGGATCTTGTCATCAATCGCGTGAATCAGTTCTTCTGTAACCAAAGATGGACGCCCACTCTGTTTTTCATCGTGCACTTCACTACGTCGTTCATTGAACGAGATCTTCTCACCATTGAATCACTCATAGCATTTTGTCCGTAAACTTCGCAAATTTGCCGATAAATTTCAACTGGTTTCACTTTCCTAGCATTCAGAAAACGAATCACAGGTCTGATTTCACAAGCGGCGGGATTTTCAATCAACACCGACATTGTGAACAAGCACAACAAAGCGTATGTGGCTGACAGCGACCTCAAAATGGCGCACGTTTCTTCTCCTTGATACAGAGCATCTACCGCGCATGTGTAGAACTGCGATCGCAGCGCTGCTGCGGAGATAAATTTAAATGGAACTTACTTTCTGGACGTACCTCATATCTCTATAATACCAGACAAACATGAAGCTACAAGATGAAGTGCTAAAATGCTGTAAAATATTCTATTGTTATTGTTATTATTACTATTTCTCCTTTAAGAACTAACAATAAGAAACCATTAAATTGGATTGTTATTGAAATGGTTTTCAAACCTAAGTTAATTATTTTCTGGATCAGTAAAAGATTGGCAAATTTTATTTACTACACAAATAGTATTGCATATATATTTTCACAATGTATAGGTCTGTCCAAGAACTTGATTCATATTCATTTAAGGCAATTATATTATCATTAACCTGCCTATAAGCCATTTAACATCATGTTTTGTTTATAGCATTTTGTGATATGAGGGGCATTCAATAAGTCCTTAGAAAAAGCTAGAAAAAACAAATTATTTTTGGTAGATTTTTTTGTTTTTATTTCTCAACATAATTTCCTTTTAGCTCAAAACACTTTTCCTAGGCTTCAACTGTTTTAAGCCTTCCAAAAAGTAGGATTTTGAAAGGTCCTCAAAATAGGTGTCTGTTTGGCAGATGACCTCTTTGTTAGATGTAAATTGTTTTCCGCTGAACCACTTTTTCAAGTTTGAAATTAAAAAAAGTCACTGGGGGGCAAATCTGGTGAATAATGTGGATGTTGAAATTTGAACCTTAATTCCACAATTTTCGCTGTCAAAACTGCACAAGTTTGCACCCTTACATGTCTTGATAGAAGAGACTGTTTCTTTGCCAGATGAGGGCGCTTTTTCTCGATTTCTCCATTCAACCAGTGCAATGATGCATAACACTCTCCATTTATTGTTCTTCCTTTCTGCAAGTAATCATTGTAGATGATTCCAAGTGCATCCCAAAAAATAGAGGTCATTACCGTGTACAGATTTCACCACCTTTGTCTTCTTCGGAGCTGGTTCACCTACTGTTTCCACTGAACTTTAGTCTCTGAAGAGTAGTAGTGCATCTATCCACAGTTAGGTATCGACACAGAAACTCATCAGGATTGCAACCGAGGCAACCACCAACTGCGTTTATTCTTCATTGAGAACAAAAGTGGCATTATCTTGTCAAGACCTATGTCAGCTCTAATTTTGGGTCAAAATTGAGATCATTGTTCCTTGTGATAAGCCTGAGGCCTTTACTATTTCGTGAACTTTCATTCGTCGATCACTCAAAACTATATCCTGGATTTTGTCAACCATTTCTGAAGGTCACTTTTACTGGATGCCCAGAGGGTTGTTAATCATTTGTGGATGTACAGCCACGTTTAGCTTCATTTAACCAATTGTAAATTGTTGCAAACACAGGAGTAGATGTGCCATGAACTTCATTCAATTCTGCTTTTATTTCTTTCGGTGTTAAGTCTTTTAAAAAGAAGTGTTTAATCACCACACAAAACTTGTTTTTTTCCACCTTTCTTAAGCAGCACAAGATTGTTGATTCAATCACACTGGTCAACAAAACCACGGAATATAGCTAAAACTGTAACTGCCTTATGGTAAATTACTGAACACAAACTTTTTACAATGCTACAAGTGTATTTTCTTGGATTTTCTAAGGACCTATTGAATGCCCCTAGGATTTATATATACTTTTTAAATTCATTCTTATTTAATTTTTTAATTATTTTAATTTGAATTACATTATCAACCTTAAAACTTATAAATCTAACATTAGTTTGCAGAATGACTGTTTACCATTAATGTTTGGAAAATTTTTAATCCTGAATATTTTTATATTATCTATTTCACGTATGCAATGACATAAGCAGTAGTTAGCAATTTTTATTTTCTCTACACGTAAATGCACATAATGTATAGAGAAGGTACTGTATTGCACCCAAAAATTTGATACTAAGATTTCACTAGAAATACATGTTTTGAGTCCCTCTGAATAAAAAAAACACTTTTAGAAAATTGTGTGGGTGGGTGTGTGGGTGTGTGTGTGTGGGTGCGTGTGGTCACGTGCGTGCGTGTACCATAGCTTAAAAAACGAAAAGACTGTTAAATACCTAACTTGGTATTTAAGTTTGGTATCTTTCAAGGATGGAACACAAAGATTTTCAAGAAAATCCCCCCTCCCCACAACTACCCTTTAAATGGAACATTTTTCGAAAATTTTGATTTTCTCAAAAATGGCTTTAAGGATTTTGATTAAAATCTTATATTTAAGACATTTACATGAAAAATAAAATGTATATCTTCAATTTTCTGAAAATAGCCTGTGAAGACATGTTTATTCTGGATGAATTTTGCGGAATTTTGCAGAACTGAGAAACTGTAAGAGTTGGACAAAAACTTACCACACAAAAAATATAGAGCACATTAAAGCACAGAATTTATGTCATATTTATTTTTTTCGTGGAGTTGACCGTTTTTCAAATATTCCTTGTTATTAATTTCAGCTTTAAAATACATATTTCTCATATGGGAATGCATCAACTCCTGTCCACACAATGGCACTTCAATCACATAGCAATCAGCTTTAAAAGATTTGACTATCGATTTAGCTTATGGTACTCCCTTATTTCCCTTCTACTTACAAGTAAGTAATAAGGCCCTTTCCTTATTTGTTCTCAATTAGTGTTAAGTAAATAGAAAAATAAGCTTTTTAACAATAATTTATTGCAGAAATGGAGTTTTATTTATGGACGCTCTTTACCTGCTGTGGCTCTTAGTGTACCCTTCTACACTGGGCGAGAAAGACCAATTAATTTTGTTCAGAGGGCCTGTCTATTAGGCTTGAGGATATTTATTAAAGAAATGCAGAGAAAGTCATGTGAATTGAAAACTTCAGATTTTTATTGTTTGTTTTTTAAATATGCCTGACTTTAATTCAGCTGAACTTAGTAACATGATAATGTGTTACAAACAGACCATTGGAAATAGCAGAGAAGCTCTATATATGAACCAAGAGCAATTTCCTGGCAGATGTCACCCACTCCACACAATGTTTGCTCAAATTTATCATTGTGACATAATACATAGGGTATGGGACAAGAAGAAGCTGACATCACGTGGTTCAACATTGTTTGTAAACAAACACTGAGTTAAACTATACTTACTGAGTTTCACCACCTACCAAACCTAACTAGATGTAAGGGGCAAAAAAAAAGGATGTGCCTTGATTTAGCATTTGTAAACAAAGTGCCAAAGTGTGGTGGTAGTGTGTCTGCTTCACATTCAAAAGTTCGAGAGTTCGAATCTTGCTTAGGGTGAGTTGCCAGGAAAAGTTTTTTTCGGGGTTTTCTTTTATCCTGAGAAGACGAATGTCAAGTAACTTTAAGCTCCATGGACCCCCGAGATCATTTGAGCACCATTTCACCAATCTCATTCATCGTCCGATATGACCGACCAGGTTAAAGGACGTTAAGCTACACACACAAAAAAAGGGGGTCAAAATGTACTGCCTCGGCTCTCAAATCTATCCTACAGATACATTTCAAACAAGCGTTAATAACTCCGAAAAACTGCATCAGAGGACAGTGGTTACTTAACAAAAAAATATTCCATTCTGCAAGCTCTATCATTCTTCAGAGCTTGTCGCAGGGGTCCTGAAAAGCCATGTGGAAACATTGGAATTCTTATAGAATGTCTTAAATTTAGTGCTCCACTTGAATCAATAATACAATAAGTTTTAATTTCTGTGCTCACTAGTCCTTTAAGGTTGTTTTAAGGAATCAGACTTGCAAGACTGATTGATGATAAAGGCTATTTATACATCAATAAAATATAATGTTCTTTCAATGCACCCTAAATGTGCTATATACTTAAAGAAAGTTGATAGCAGTTTTAAGACAGTATTTAATCTGGAAATGCCAGCTTTCTAAACAATTTAGCATTCCCAGAAATAACTTTTAATTTCTCTAGCACATTTGTACATACAATGTACATAGTAGATAAAGAAGATATTAGATTCCACCCAAAACTTTGATGATGAGATTTCACTGGAAGTATTTGTTTTGCAGTTCCCTGTATTAAAAAAAAGCATTTTTTAGAAAATGTATGTGTGTGTGTGCGTGCGTGCTTGCGTGCGTGTGGATAGCTCAAAAACAAAAAAATTGTTAAATACCAAACTTGGTATTAATTAGAATTGAAAAACTCAATGCCACTGCCGGGATTTGAACATGGTTCTCCCACCCCCTATGTGGTTGCTCTAACCATTGAGCTACTTAACTCAAATCCAGGAGTGGCATTGAATTTTTCAACTGGCTCTAATTAATACTAATTGTTACCCGGTATTATTTGAACTTGATTTCAATATAAACAAAAGAGCAGAGCATTACTGTTATCATGCCAAACTTGGTATTTATGTTTAGTTTCTTCCAAGGGTGCAACAAAAAAATTTTCAAGAAAATCCCCACACCCCACACTACCCTTTATAAGGAAAAATAATAGTTTTTGTAAGAATAGTTTGTATGTGAAACAGCTTTACCACCGCCGCTGAATCCTTGCACTTGACAGGATGGGTTGTTTATCATAAGGTTGGCTATGCTGCCTTTGCAGCGTTGCAGAGTGACTAGTAAACAACAACAGCTGATCACAAATAAATGGCTCTAGACAAATACAATCATGTAAATAATAAACAAATGCCGATGAATAATGATGTTAATTGAAAATAACAATGATACTATAATGTATGTAGCATACTTACGTATTTACGACAATATAGAACAAATTAATGCAAAATAACCCATTGCAATGAGAGAATGGTATAACAAAGTGGTTTTCACCGATATAGAATTTTAATGGCTCAATTCTATCCAAGTGTCCGTCGTCATCATTCTCGGAAGCATAATCGTCATTGTCATCATCAATATGTCGTTACCAGGACATATCATTAGTAGGGACACTCAAATTTCGCGACTCGCGAAACTCGCGAAAATTTTTAAAATGCTTAAAATTAGGGAATAAATGTATACGAAGACATATTTGATTAATTTAAATACTTTTTGACACACCATCTACTCGCGAAATTTTGAAATTCCCGCTCTATATACGAATTTTTAGGTTCACTCGCGAAATTTATCGCATATAGCAAAAAGATCACACATTCTTGTTATCAAATTTCGGTTAACGTTTTTTGCTTCCAGCTTAAGCTTTGTTAAGTGCCGTGGGAGTCTGTTAGCACGGTATTGGCTATCTTGTCAGCGTTCGATCGATAACAACAGCAGTCTGCAGTATCGGCGGACCAGCGAAGCCGTTGAACCAGCGAGATAGGAGCGCTCATATCCGGTATGCGCTGCGCACGCATTCTGTTACTACCCTAAGTAACTTCTTCTACACGTATCCCACTAGTTCCTGTTCACCCATGCGTTCAGTTCGTTTTAACTAGCAGTAGCGCAGTTCTGAAATATCGTACAGCATGCCACCGAAAGTGAGCTTAGATGAGCGGGTAAAGCAATTCTCGCAGGACAGAATGAAGAGGGAGAAATAATGCTTTGCAGCTTTTGCAATAAAAGAATTCCATATGAAACTTCGGATGCTGTAAAAAAACATATTGCTAGCCAGAAACACGTGGTTGCAACGAAAACGCGTAAGCGACAAAGAACAATGTTCGAGGCGGCTGAATGTTCAAAAGGAGCAAAGGTATGTAATTTCCACATTTTCTGCATTTATCTACTTCAATTCTGTGACAATTTTTATTTTGTTACTTAGAGTTTGAAACTTGTGTGTAAAGAGGTAAAGGTGTATTACCTATTTAAAAATTAAATGCCAGTTTACTTCCTTTTAAAGCACATGTTTTTAGAAATCAGAACATTATTTGGCTTATAGTAAAATATCGTGTGTAGTTGCACTCTTCGCTTAATCGCATATACTTATTTTGCTCAGTTATATGTTTTACATGATTTTATATCATATTTCAAATTTATTTTGGTTTATAACTTGACATCGGGTGTATAACACAACGCTGCTTTAGGTTCGCGGTGATTTAGCCGGTTGTATGACGCACGTTGAGGGACATGCGAGCACGCTCTCACAGATATGAAGTGTAGCATACAAAATACGCGGGTAGGACATAATTTTTAGTTCTGTTAGGCCTGTTGCCGTTGAAAGTTAAAGCCTCCAATATCACCAAAGAAGTTAAAGGGGGCTATAAAAATGAAAAATACGGCAACAAAAGACATGTTATAAAAAGGAACATAAACTGCAGCATTTTAATCTCAAAGAATCAATCTTAAGAGATTCGCTTTCAAGATTTAACACATTTAAAAAGACATTTTGCAAAAGTTCTGGTCTATGCTTATGTGTTTTCTTTTCTACTTTTACCAGGCTGCCAAACTGGATTTTGTCACTTCCACGGTTGAAATGATGATTTCAACCAATATTCCATTGGAGAAGGCAGATCACCCAGCCTTCAAGGAATGGGTGAAGAAGAACGTTATTGGCGGTGGAGACCTTCCAGGAAGCAATGTTCTCCGTAGAGAATATTTACCTCTCTTGGCAAACTCCAGGAAGGAAAAAGTTGTTGCAGCCCTACAGAACAAGAAGGTTGCTGTTATGGCTGACAAAACAACAGACAAGATGGGCAGGGCAATTTTCGTTGTTCTGCTGTCTACAGTGGAGCCCTCCAGATCGCAGGAGCAATATGTGGCTGCTGTCACTTCACTGGAGGTAGTGAATGGACGGTCCTGTGCTCGAACAATTACCGAGGCACTACGGAACACAGGGGTAAACTTTGACCAAGTAGTGGCATTAGTAAGTGACTCAGCCAGTTATATGACCTCCTGTTATGCTGGGTTATCACTTCTCCTGCCAGATGAGTCCCTACATATTCAGTGCTGGGCACACAAAATAAATCTGATTGGTGTGGTGATGAAGGACTACTTGTCATCGCTAAATAAACTAGTCATTTCAGTCAAGCAGACTTTTCTGCATGCCCGGAAAAAAAGACATGCATTTCGGCAATTCATGCAGGAGAAAGGATCTGCAGCAGGAATGTTTCCAATTCCAGTGGCCACAAGATGGAATTCCTGGGTGGAAGCAGTTGAGTGGATGGCAGATAACTGGACCGTTCTTTTTTATTTTTTTCGCTCCATTGGTGGCAGAGAGTCATTTACTGCAGCATCTTCACACCTGCAGAATATTACTGATTCTGAGCTACAGATGCTTTATGTGCAAGCTCTGTTTGTGAAATCTTTAGCTTCAGTGATGAAGCAATTGTTGCTCAGCCTGGAAACAAATTCCAAACCGATGGCTGCAGAAGTGTATCCCAAACTTCAGAATTTGAAGAAGCGCTTACAAATAGTTGCTGCCGGAACTTTCAGTGACAGAGTTCAGGAGGAGCTTGATGCCCTGAAAGGAAATCTCAGGGGAAGTTCGATGCAGGACATAAAAATTGCAGCAGGCCATATGCACACCAAGCTGGACAATCTTATGTTGGGGGACCCTGCCCGTGCATTTTTGGAGCCTGTGGCTGCACTCTTCTACAGGCAGAATGTGCTGTCACAGCCTGCTGCAGGAGACGAGCTGAAAACCCTTTTCCACAAAGTACCATCAATGAAGGGTATTCCCATCGATGAAGGACTGCATGCTTACAGGGATCTTCAGGATATTCTGAAGAGCAATGTAAATATATCAGTAGAAGATGCTCTTCATGCAATGCGTGATGATCATCAACTTTTTGTTGATGGTGCCTTAAGGGCGCTGTGGGTTCCTGTCTCAAACGTGAACTGTGAAAGGTTTTTTTCCAACTTTTCGTGTGTGTTGACGGACCTCAGAACAAATCTCACAATCACAAACTTGTAGATGCTATCAGCTTATAATTATGAAAGTAAACCATAAGAGTGTGTGTAAATTATGCTTGCTATTAGCGTTTTATATTTTAGATTGTATAAATTAATTATGCATTTATTAATTATGCATTTATTTCTATTTTTGTAGGTGAGTAAGTTAATATCCAAGAATTACCGTATCCAAGAATTTTCCTTTCTAACTCAAGAATTTTACCTTCTCACTCAAGAATTTTCTCTCTTATTACTCAAGAATTTAGCAACATTTTATTCAAGAAATTTGAGTGTCCCTAATCATTAGTGGTTTACTGTCACTGATGATTCCATCTAATTCCTGTGCTTTTAGTATTATTTTTTGCACATGATTGACTTTCTTCTTCCAGAAGCCGCATCCACCCATGCCACACCTCCCTGTAAAGGTTTACCCACTTCTACAATTGTGAGTCTTGTTCCCTCATGTACAAACAAAAACCAGCAACACTATCAACAATAACCAATAATATGTGGTTTGCACAGAGCAGCTCAAAGCATGTGTTACAAGTTCACAAACTGAGCCCGCAGTTGGAAATAGCCAGATATTGCAACAGTGAGGGATCTAGATCCGTTTCCGTTGTCTGATCGACTGACCGGAATGCTGCTTTGTGATTGGTTCATCTGTAGTTTGTGGTAGTACCAACTTTACTCCCACTGTCAAGTGCAAGGATTCAGTGGTGAGGGTATAGAGATAGTAATGTGAATGGAACACATCAGATTTTTAACCATAATGGACAATGGTAGCTAAGCCTTAGCAATTGAACATGCACATAGCAAATGAAACATATCCAAATATTCAAGAATAATAATCATTGATAAAGCAGAACATATATTACAGCTTATTGACTAGCTCTAATAACATAACAACCTGATGCAGTGCTTTCATGTCAATTTTCTGCCCTTCCAGTGTTGAGAAAAATTCATCAACAGTAATATCAAAACTAGGAAACTCTCGGAAAGGTTGCCCTTCATGCTGGCGAAATAACATGGGATGGAACTCCTGATTTGTGTAAAGATCTTCCTCCCCACCATCAGGAAGAGGTCTCTTTTCCTTTTTCTGTATTATATAGCCCTAAAAAAATGGCAGTATTAATAGTAAGTAACCAGAATGCAACATAAATATAAAATGTACCTAATATTAAGTTAAAAATGAAAGAAAGAATGTGAAACTGTATAATCAGTAGTAACTAAAGAATATTAAAAAAAATTATTTGAATTTAATTTGTACAAAGAGGCTATTTATAATTCAAGCAAAGTTAACTGGTGTCTTTGAGGCATGAGAAAACATTAAGACACTCCATATGTATGCAAATGAATGCTGAGAAATTCATAAAATAACTTAAATAATTAAATACTGAAGGAATAGACATTTTTATATATTAATCATTGAATAAAACACTACACTTTCTAATCAAATCAGTTTAAATTTATAACTAAGGCACTAAATATGTTTCAGAAAAAGGTTTGTTTCAAAATAGATGTTTACATTTTATCAATATAAAATTCAATTAAGTCATATCATAAATGAAACATATACATAACTCAATACACTCATAGGCTAAGGTTAAGCAGCTTACCTTGGATGGTTTATGCAGAGCTTGTTCCATTAGTTCTTCAGCTTCATTTAAAGCTTTGATAAGATCTTGCATGTGTTTCTCTGGAATAAAGCTTTTTCCTAACTTACAGTTTCCTCCCAATCCAACATTTACTAGCACATGATCAATCAGAGCAGGACCATATTCTAAAACAATAAACAAAATATTTAAACCTAAAAGCATAGCACTGATTAAATGAATTTACAACAAACATTATAAATATTAGTAATAAAAACGCCTTGAGGAAAGAACGAAGCAATTATTTTTTTATGAACTTATTAAATTTTTACAACCCCAAGCTGTTCAAAAACACATTTTTTTAACTTAAAACTTTTACTTTATCAGGTTTTGTAGGTCTTGGTTTCCGACTTTGTTTTATATAATTCCTATTCAGATGAAACTAAAAGCATCCAAAATTAACAAAAAATGTTCAATTCACCCAACATAATGCAGTTAGTTTACTTCTAAATTCAGCAGAGATTTTTAAAAAAATCTGATGTGTTCCACTTACATGACTTTCTCTAAATCTCTGCAACAAATTATTGCTAAAAAGCTTATTCTGCTATTTAGTTCATACTAATTGAGAAAAATTTGCAGAAATAGTTTTATTACTGGCTTCCTTGTAAGTAGAAGCGAAATAAGGGTGTATCATAGATTAAAGTGATAGTCAAAAGCTGACTGCTATGTGCCTGAAGTTTCTTTGTTTGCATGGACAGGAGTTGACAAATTCCTGTATGAGAAAAATATTTTTTTCAAAGCAGAAACCAAAAACAAGGAATGTCTCTAAAAGGATCAACTTCACGATAAAAACTTATATAACATAAATTGTGTGTTTTAATGTGCTCTACATTTTTAGTGTAGTATGTTTTTGTCCATCTCATATGGTTTATCAGTTATGCAAAATTCTGTAAAATTCATCCAGAATAAAGTAGTCTTCAGAGACTATTTCCAAAAAATTCAAGATATGCATTTTATCTGTTTGGTAAATATCTTTAATATACAATATTTTAATCAAAATCGTTAAGAGCCATTTTTGAGAAAATTAAAATTTTCGACATTTTTTCCATGTAAAAGGTGGGGGGATTTTCTTGAAAATCTTTGTGTCGCATCCTTGGAAGATACCAAACTTAAATGCCAAGTTTGGTGAGCTATACTATAAAATTGTGAATTACATTATACATATTTTCAGGTTTTTGAACTGTGTACAGTATTCCATATGCTATATAATAAAGACAAGCGCTAGTTTTCTTCCAAGTGCGCTGTGATGGATACGGTGCCTCAAAATGTGACACCTGTCACTTCCATAAAAGCTAGCAAATAGGTCAGGGAGGCAAGGAAATGGAAATCAGTTCTTGCTAAAAGGCTGAGATAATTGTTGTATTTTGTCAGTAATTAATGTTATACTAAACGGAAATGCTTTTTTGATTAATGTGCTTTGTTGTTTATTTATTAATTTTTGAACACAAATTTATTCACACTTTTATGTTAAAGTCTGTTATGAGAAGAACCTTGTGTTAAAAGTTGCTCAATAGTTGTAATTTAATTCCACATTTCATTGTTCTAGTTAATGCTCTAAAGCTAACATTTTGAAGATAGATAAGAAAACTGCAATTGTTTAAAATATTTTTGTCACTCCACATTACCTTCCTCTGAAAGGAGAACAGTTTCATGGATGTTTTCTTTTCCTCTTTTTTTCCCCCTTGTAGCTTAGATAATAATCTGTTTCACTATTCTAAGAATACTAAGTAGCCTAACTTATATTACCATTATGAACATGTGCAAAATAGTAATATAATTAAATGATTGTAATTTTACTAAAATAAATGCCCAGGTACAACAATCCCTTCTTTCCTTAACAGAAAGAACAATATCCATGCATGTTGGTATCAAATGGAGCAAACTCCACAAAAACCCTGAGGTGTAAATCAAAATGGATAATCTCCAAAATTTAGGCTAAAATATCTAATAAACTCTGAAGAAGAGGGCGAATGTCCTGGAAAACGTTTCAGTGTTTTTTAACATATTAAGTGGAGATTTTTAAGTATAAATAAGTGTGACTTAATATAACTCCAATATGAATCCAATGTTGAGTTCCTCTAGTTACATTAAAATCACTTGTGAATATGCAAGATAAAAATCAAGCAGATCGAGTTAGAAGAAAAAGCTGTATCACGAATTGGGTTGTACTGAAAAATTTAGGTCGGTGGAGATTGCTCTTTTTGATACTAATAGCCTCACATATGTTAATGACATGGCCCTGGGCAATCTTCGTGCTGGAAAGATGGGCTGACAAACAAACTAGAGACAAACAAGGAGAAAACCAATGCAAATTGTGTTTTATTTATTTATGGATGCTCTTTAACTGTTGTGGTTCTCAGCATTCCATTCTATACTGGGCGTGAAAGACCTTTTAATTTTGCTCAGAGGCCTCTCTATCAGGCTTGAGGTTCTTTTAAGTGCCGTAAATCTGCGACACGGGACCCACAGCTTTACTTCCCTTCCAAAGGAAGCCATGCTAAGGATTTTTACGTCGGATATATGAAGTTAGCATGGTAACCATTACACCACGGAGGACGAGATAACCAAGCATGTGATATTTAGGAAAAGGGTAAGATACCTCAGGGGACAAAATTTTCCTGAAAGAAACACCCCTGCAGACAGTAAATCATGTTAAATACCTCATCTTGATGCTACAGACCATAACTATTTCTTTTAGGCTACTCACAAAGCAAAGAACATTAGCAACCACACACACAATACATACATCAGAAAAATAGCCAAGCTATACCACTAGTTCAGATGATTATTCAACCTCAAAACTGCACCAATAGTTACATATGCAGTAAACCTAACCTAAGACAAACTCCAAAGGAATTACTTCCTCACTCCTCAAAATTTCAAGGCACTTCTTGAAGGCTACTCTAGGAGTATCTAAACACAACTCTCCAGGTTATGTACTTGCACGAGAGCCCTTCTTGATAGAAGAATTTAAGATGAAGCTTGATTTTCTCTGCACTCCCAACTAGAAGAAGGCGCTAAAAAAGAGGACAAGAAAAAGGGAGGACATCTGCTCAGATTTCTACATTATGAGGTCATGATGGACAGGTCCTGAACTATGCTTTGTGACATTGATGGCAGTACATGGATACCATCATAAGATATGAGCTGCAACCAATCAAAACGTACATTGTCCACTTCTGGACAAAATTGAGTTTAATGCAGTTTTGTGTAGTATTTTACATGCTCTAGATGTTCCCGCAATCAGATTTAACCTATATGCATATTGTACCATTGAAATCACATGTTGAAAATGAGAGGTTAAAACAAGTCATATATTGTCCATCTGTGTGATTGAATCAGAACATATAATGTCCACAAATAAACTATAATTTTATTTTAATTCATCTGTATTGGCACCACTGACACAGGCAATTTGTTTCATTGCCTGCAATAGTTCAAAACGTTATTTTGCATTGTTGCCATCTTGCATTGTTTGACATAGTTCCAGGAAAATCATTATTATAAAAGAGTAAAACTGAGAGCACAGCAGCAGTGTCTTGTTCTGTTTTGTGTGTGTATTATGTTATTTATTAGTGAAACAATCACTGCATGGAAGTAAAACGTTTGCTTTTGAGCCCAGTCTCTCAAAACTAAATATTGGAGAGGCATATTATGCCCAACAAATAGCATTTTATAGCTTTTGTGTTACAAATATAGAAACTAAAAAACCTGTTTTTTACTTTCTCTATACTCACTATGTACATAATGTATAAAGAATGTATTGCACTCCACCAAAAAATTTGATACCTAGATTTCACTGGAAATATATGTTTTAGGGTCCCCTGTATCCATAAAAAGTATTTTCAGAAAAAGGTCTGTGTGTGTGTGTGTCCGTGTGTGTGTGTGTGTGTGTGTCCGTGTGTCTGTGAACACGATAACTCAAAAACGAATAGTCGGTAAAATACCAAACTTGGTATTTAAGTTTAGTATCTTCCAGGGATGCGACACGAAGATTTTGAGAAAAATCCCCCCACCCCAAACTACCCTTTACATGGAACTTTTTTCGAACATTTTGATTTTCTAAAAAATGGCTCTAATGATTTTGATTAAAATATCGTATATTAAAGCCATTTACCTGACAAATAAAATGTATATTTTGAATTTTCTGAGAATAGCGTCTGAAGACTACTTTATTCTGGATGAATTTTTCATAACTACTAAACCGTAAGAGATGGACAAAAACTTAACTGCACGTTAAAACACACAATTTATGTGATATACATTTTTTTTGAGATATTCCTTTTTTTTGGTTTCAGCTTTGAAAAACTTATACTTTTCTCATACGGAATTTGTCAACTCCTGTCCATACAAACAAAGGAACATCAGTCACATAGCAACCAGCTTTTGGCTTTCACTTTAACCTATGGTACTCCCTTATTTCGCTTCTACTTACAATAAAGCAAAAATAAGACTATTTCTGCTAATTTTTCTCAATTAGCATGAAGTAAATAAAAGATAAGCTTATTAACAATAATAATTTACAGAGATATAGAGAAAGTCATGTGAATGGAACACATCAGATTTTTATGTATGGAATGAAACTCGAGCAGGAAGGGGGCCACAAGAAATTTCATCAGCCCTCACTGATTTTCTTTCTAAAACATTATTTGACCAGACCACCACATCTCTCAGACTCTTTGCTGGTGGATGCGGTGACCAAAATAAAATACATCTGATTCATACCATTGCATTTTGGCTGTTGAAGAGTTCTTTTATGTTATGCTGCATATTTGTATGCTGTATGCACAGTAAGAAGAATTCCAAACATAAGACACTTATACTGGAGCAGAAAATTAAAGTCATTGAAGAACATGAAAAAACAAGCGTCCAGCTAAAAATTAACTGAAATGTTTAAAGGAGAAAAAGTCACTTGTATGGTATTTTGTAAAACAAAATAAAAATAATACACAAGTGGGTATAGAGAACAGCAGTGCACGTGAAACATCACAAAATCCACCAAATATGATGAAATAAATTGTCCTGTGTTTGAGTGGTTTATTAGTGAGCATACTAAGGAATTTCTATTTCTGGACCATTGGTACAAACCAAAACTTTAGAGATAGCAAAATAATTAGAAAAGCATAAATTCAAAGCTTCTAATGGGTGGCTCAAGAGTTTCAAATATCCCCATAACATTGTTTTAATGCTGTATGTGGTGAAGAAATAATGTTGATATGCAGACAGTAGCGGACTAGAAAGTGAAAACAGAAAATCTAGTTACAGATATGAATCTAGAAGTATGTAAAATGGTGATGAAATAGATTTCTTTATCATAAATTGACTGTTAGTGGTAATAAACTCACAGGTGGCAAGCTCTTTAAAAAACTTGCGTTATTTGAGCTAATATGGTTTATGAAATTGTAAACTCTGTGATGAATGGGAAGGTCAGCATGTTCCAAGCCCCCTGACTAAGAATTAAACCTGGGACCTCCAGGTAAAAAGTCAGCCACAGAGGCATCTCAATCACAATGAATAAAATTAATATTCTATACAGGAGTTACATAGCGAAGTGAATAATACATTTAGATATGTATAAAACATAATTGGTTTTTGTGTCTATTTTTTTGGTCCCTAAATCATGAAATCAAGTTTGTTGCAAAACTCTTGAAATCTACCAATATTACAGCTGAATTGCCAATGTGGTAAAATGTTAACTCTACATATCCTAAAGAACATGGACTGCTTAATGAACTCTGATCTGCTTGTTCTATATCAGATAAAAAATTCATCAACCCACCATGGTTGGGCAAATTTTCAACTCTGGAGGCCACCATTTTGTCCATCAGTCAGTCCAGAGCTGATGAAGAAAGTAAAGGCTCTTGAAATGCCCTCTATAAAAAATTAGTGAGTGAAGTATTGTAAGCCTTTCAATTTCTAACTTATTATGTTTTAAGCATTTTAAAAAGGAATAAACTGGAAAAAACAAGGACTACCACAAGGTTCAAATCAAGAAATATTACCAAGATGTGGAATTAATATCTTCTTGAGCCCTTCCCCTTGTTTAGCTGATGCAAAAATCCTCTGAAGTTTCTCTTGAGATGGTACTCCTTCACGCTGATGTGCTCTTTCAATTGGATATTTCTCTCTTACTGCAAATCTGTAATTTGTTTATGGATTAAGTTATAGCAAGTATATTTATAAACTAAAACAATTCTAAAGAATACCTATTTTCTTTTGAGAAACATGAAACAGCAAATAAATATAAGATCAACAAACAGGCTGATTTGAAGATTAGGTATTACAACCCTTCATTGACACTTCATGAAGTCTTAAAATATATTATAAAAATAAATATTCAAAATAAGTTAATACAAATACATATAACTTGTGAAGTAGGAAGATTCTGAATGACACTTTCAGGCAGATTAAACAACAAATATATACAAGCATACAATATATATATGATAAATTTCTAAAATAAGAGGGTCACTTCAAAAGTTTTGAGAATGAACACATTAACATTTTAAAAATTTAGAGCTAAACGTTAGCATCTTTCCAAAGCATTTTCCAGTGCTTTCTATACAATGTTGTATCCTTTAGCATCCTGATATCAAATTGGGGCAGTTTTAGTTATATTTTTGTGCTTAATGAGTTTTTAAGGAATCAAATGTAACAAATTTGAAATAAAACAAAAACAATTGTTGTATCTAAAATGAAATTTAGACAGTTATAAGCTTTATTCTGTGGATTAACCAGTGTTATTAATGAACAAAACATCATGGATATCGAAGAGATCAAATTTTTATTTTATTCCAAGGGGAAGGTGGTTCTAGGAGTATATGATAATACATGACTATGTCAATTCCCTTTACTTTCAACCATCGACACCCAGCAGACAAGGATAAAATAAATCTGATTTGTTCCATCCACATGACATCTATGTAATAATTTTTTGTTAAAAAGCTCATTCTTCAATCTACTTCATGATAATTGAGATAAACATTGTCATTACTTGGTTCCTTGCAAGTAGAAGGAGAAAAATCTGAAGTGCTGCATTCACATGACTTTCTCAACATCTCTATAACATATTATTGTTAGTAAGCTTATTCTTCTATCTATTTAATGCCAAAACATTAGCACAAACAGTCTATTTAGTTCCTTTATAAGTGGAAGCGAAATAAGGGAATACATTAGACTAAACCAACAGTCAAACGTTTTAAATGTTGTTGCTATGGGAATGAAATCCATTTCTTTGCATGGCCAAGCGTTGACAAGTTCCCCTATGAGAAAAGTTTTAAGTATTTTAAAACTGAAATCAATAACAAGAGATATTTTGAAAATGGCCAACTCCACGAAAAAAGTGTATATGATATAGTGTGTTTTATCGTGATCTACATTTTTTGTGTGGTAAGGTTTTGTCTATCTCTTATGATTTACCAGTTATGCAAAATTCAATAAAAATCATCCAGAATAAAGAGGTCTTAAGAGGCTATTTCCAGAAAATTCAAGATATACATTTTATTTGGCATGTAAATATCTTACATATAAGAAATTTCAATCAAAATCGTTACAACCATTTTTGAGAAAATCAAAATTTTCAAAAATTTTTCCCTGCAAAGGGTAGTTTGGGGTGGGGGACTTTCTTGAAAATCTTTGTGCCATATCCTTAGAAGATATCAAACTTAAATCCAAGTTTGGTATTTAACAGCCTATTTGCTTTTGAGCTTTGCTGTCCACAGACAGACAGACACAGACCTTTTTCTGAAAATGCTTTTTCTTTTGGATTCCGGGGGTCCTAAAACATGTATTTCAGTTGAAATCTCAGTATCAATTTTTGGATGGAATACAATATTCCTTCTATACACTATGTACATAGCACATGTAGAGAAAGTAAAAATCTAATGTGTTTCATTTATATGATGTCCTCTAGCTGTTTGGTAAACAAACCTTTTATTCAAAACATTAATCTATTATCTACATCATGCTAATCAACATAAACAAAATCAGAAATGGTCTTTTTATTAACTTTCTTGTAAGTAGAAGGTTGACAAGAAAATGCACAGGCTAAAGCAATAGTCTCATTTAAAAGTCAGTTGCTATGTAAACAATAGAAATTTCAATCTCTTTGATTGCCAGGAATAAAGAAGTCTGCCTGGGTAGTGTGGGGGTAGCATGTGTTCCTCCCATTCAACAGGTCTCAAGTTCGAATCTCACTTAGGGTAAATTACATAGATAAAGTTTTTCTCAAGGTTTTTCCCACATCCTGAGATGACAAATATGAGGACCTAAAGCTCAATGGACCCTGAGATCATTTGAGAAACATTTCACAAATTTCATTCATCGTCCAATATGATTAAACAGGTTAAAGGACATTAAGCTAAAAAAAAAAAAAAGAAAGGAAGGAAGGAAATAAACAAATGAGAAAAAAGATTCTTCCTCTTTGAGTAAAGTTTAGGTGGCTTAAAATTGATACCAATAATCCGGAATATGTCAAAGACATATACATATACATATATAATGAACATATATATATGACAAATTATGTGTTTTAATGAGATCTACACATTTTGTGTACTAAGTTTTTGTATATCTCTTATGGCTTGCTAGTTATATAAAAGTCATTCAGAATGAAGAGGTCTTCAGTGGCTATTCCAGAAAATTCAAGATATGCAATTTTTTTGCCATAAAAATATCTTATACATAGGGTATTTTAATCAAAATCGTTAGAGCCATTTTTGAGAAAATCAGAATTTTGAAAAATATCCATATAAATGTTAGTTAGGGATGGGGGGATTATCTTGAAAATCGTGTAGCATCCTTGGAGATACCAAACTTAAGTACAAAGTTTGGTATGGGTCTTTCTTTTTTGAGCTATGCTGCACAAGCGCCCGCGCGCGCACACACCCACCCACACACACACACAGAGGTCTTTTTATAAATTTTTTTTTGGATTCATGGGTTCCAAAACATGTATTTCTGGTGAAATCTTGGTATCAAATTTTTTGGTGCTTTACAATACCTTCTCTTTATACTATGTATATAGTACATACAGAGAAAGTAAAACAGTAGGAGCATGCAGTGCAGAATGTATAAAACATAATACCACTGGCTGCCATTACTTTGAATTGTTCAATGTTGAAAAAAAGTCCAAAACCTATGTATCATATATGATACTAATGCACTCTTAACAGTTATCCTTTCAAATCACTTTCACAATGAGAATCATTCTCCGTAAGAGCTATTGCAGCGTCTGGAGATTCAAATCATTGATCTCAATTTCTACTTTCTCATATTGTAATATGTACATAGATTGGAGAGGATTGCATTCCACCCAAAAATTTGATACCAAGATTTCACCAGAAATACATGTTTTGGGTCCCCCTGAATAAAAAAAATTAGAAAAATGTGTGAGTGCGTGCATGCATGGACAGCATAGCTCAAACAAAAAGACGTAGAATACCAAACTTGGTATTTAAGTTTGGTATCTTCCAAGGATGCGATACAAAGATTTTCAAGAAAATTCCCCCACCTCCAACTACCCTTTACATGAACTTTTTTTCAAAAATGTTGGTTTTCTCAAAAATGGCTGTAACGATTTTGATAAAAATATCATATATTAAAGATATTTACCAGACAAATAAAATGTGTATCTTGAATTTTCTGGGAATACTACTATGAATTTTACGGAATTTTGCATTACTGTTAAACCGTAAGAGATGGACAAAAACTTACTACACAAAAAATGTAGAGCACAACATTTTGTGGCGCAAAAAAATTCCATGTAGAACAGTCTTAGTATGCTTTCTTCTCAGTTCATTGAAGTTGGCAGACAGTTTGTGGTGTATTATTTTGCAGTAATAGTCTTTTGTCCCTCAAGCGGAACTGTCTCAATATGGCCACTTGATGCCGCAAACAACAGATCAGGTAATTACTGATATATGGTGGGCTTTGTGATGGAGATACATCCTATCAATTGTAATTAATTAGTTGAGTTGATTTTGTAACACTATATAACTTACTTTTACTTTCCTTTAATCAACTGTTGGCATTGCACTCTGCAGGGGTTGTCATTGTCCCTAGTGGTGGTTAGATGAACCTCTACATCAGTAGGTCGCCTGATGGGATTTTGAAGTTGAAAATATGGTTCTTGTTTTTCAAAATGTATATGTTTTCCCAAACTTTTAATTCTGTTTTCCGTATGATAGTTTTGAATATTTTCAGACTTCTATTTATGGTGTGTTGCTTTTTCCAAAAATGCCAAGCTACTGCGGTTTTGTCTTCTTGTATAAGTTAAATACTTCTGTGGTGTTCTTTTGCTCTTGTTTTTATGTTTCTTTTTGTTTGGCCAATGTAGATTTTTTTCACAATCGTTGTACCTGAAATTATATATTCCTGGTCACTTTTTTTATTGGAATATCATCTTTTAATGTAGAATTTAATATGTTTGTATGGAGTAATTGTTTTTGGGGCCAGATTGATGTATCGTTTGAAGGTTTTCTAGAATTTGTAGAAAGTTTTTGAATGGTATGTAAACTTCTTGAAATCTTTTCTTTCTCGTTTAGAGTGTATTACTTCTTTTATTCTCTTCCTATTTTTGGCCCTGTTAATTTTTTTTGTATACCATTTCTGCCTGGAATCCATTTTCTGTAGCTATATCCAATATTTTTGCCAGTTCACAGTTATATTCTTTTTTGTCCATTGGTACATTTACCAATCTGTATGCAACATGTTGAGTACTGCATGCTGATGGGGAATAGGGTTGTAACTCTTATGATTTATATAACTGTTGGTGTGGGTAGATTTTCTATAAATGCCAAATGTTAGGTAGTTTTCAATTTTGACGATTTTAAGGTTGAGAAATGGTAGTTGTCTATCACATTCCTTTTTTATTGTAAAATTTATGTATTTTCCTTACAGATTTAGCAGTTTCAATGTATTTTATATTTGTTCATGAAGATGTCTGCTAGTATTGGTGATAGTGGGCTGCCCATAGCTAAAGCAGATGTTTGTCTACAACATCAATATACAGGGTTACTACAAAAGAAATAGACAACTTCAACTGCCTGTAAAACAAAAACTATTAGAGACAGCAACCTAATTATTTTGGAGGTATGTTGAGAAACTCTCAAAGTTTCGTTTGTCACTATTGGTAGCGCTGTAGTGTTTTGTTTGTTGTTGCAGAAGCTGAAATGGCGGAAAATCCTGTGGAAAAGGCATATTACGTGTTGGAATTTGCTAGAACGCAAACAGCAACTGTTGTCCAACAACATTTTAGAACACATTACCACAAAAATGAAATGATGCGCTCACAAAAACCAGCATCGTCTTCATCATGTCGCAACATGTCGATGCAAAAGTTACGCCGTATGACCTTATGTTCTTCACTCAGAAACTGCAACATCTGTAATCTGTAAGGCATCATGTGCAGTCGCTTCCGCAAGATTTTCCATACAGTTTGCTGTGGAATTTGTAATTGCATGCTTGCCCTAGATGTCGATTTCTGTGGGCTTCTTATGTAGGCAGAATGAACATGTTCAACGTTTTCTTCCGAAACTCTTGGTCTTCCCAAGCTCTTCCCTTTGCACAAACATCCCGTTGTCTCGAATTTTCTATACCAGTCGTAGATTGACTGTCTAGTCGGTGGCGTTTTGTGGTAACGTGTTCTAAAATGTCGTTGGGCAACAGTTGCTGATTGTGTTCTAGCAAATTCCAACATGCAATATGCCTTTTCCACAGGATTTTCCGCCATTTCAGCTTCTGCAACAACAAACAAAACACTACAGCGTTACCAATAGTAACAAACGAAACTTTGAGAGTTTCTCAACATACCTCCAAAATAATTAGGTTGCTATCTCTAATAGTTTTTGTTTTACAGGCAGTTGAAGTTATCTATTTCTTTTGTAGTAACCCTGTATATATTTGGCTATATATTATTATAGACAAACATCTGTTTTAGCTATGGGCAGCCTACTATCACCAATACTAGCAGACCTCTTTCTTGAGCACTTTGAAAACAAGGACAAAAAAGGCATTCCCCTGGATATTCAAAGTAGGTACAGCTATGTAGACGACATCTTTGCAATAGTCAACCTTTAAATCATCAAAAAATGAAGACCACCTAACATTTGGCATTTACAGAAAACCTACCCACACCAACAGTTATATAAAACAAAAGAGTTATAGTCCCATTCCTCATTAGCATGCAGTGCTCAACAGTCTTGCGCACAGATTGGGAACTGTACCAATGGGCAAAAAAGAATATAACTGTGAACTGGCAAAAATATTGGTCAGAAAATGGATTCCGGGCAGAAATGGTATACAGAAATGTTAACAAGGTCAAAAAATAGGAAGAGAATAAAAGAAGTCAGTACACTCCAAACGAGAAAGAAAACAAGATTTACAAGAAGTTTACATACCACCGTAGAACTTTCTGCAAATTCCAGAGGATCTTCAAAGACACATCACTCTGACCCCAAAAACAATTACTCCACAAAAAAAACATTACATTCTACATTAAAAGATGATATTCTACAAGAAAACAAACCAGGAATTTATCAGTTCAGGTGCAATGACTTTGAAAAAATCTAAATTGGCCAAACAAAAAGAAACAAAAACAAGAGCAAAAGAACACTACAGAAATATTAAACTTAAACAAGAAGACAAATCCTCGGTAGCTTGACATTTTTGGAAAGAATAACACACCATAAATAGAAGTCCAAAAATACTAAAAAATATCACAAGGAAGACAGAAGTATAAGTTTGGGAAAACATACATATTTGGAATAACAAGAACAGTGTTTTCAACTTCGAAATTCTGCCAAGCAACCTACTGATGCATAGGTTCATCACACCACCACTAAGGAAAATGATAATCACCACAGCAAGCAATGCCAGCAGTCAACTAAAGGAACTGTCAATGGAAGCACATAGATTCTGAAACATGTTTTCCAATAATAAAAGTAAATGATGTAATGTTACAAAATCAACTGAACTAATTAATTTCAACAGATCAGGTGTTTGCCAATACCTTCTGACCTCATTATTGTTGGGGATCCTCTCCTGGGAAGACTCAAGTCAGATTATTGTCACTTAGTTTCAGGATCATAATGGTATAACCAGCTTTTGTCACCTGATGTAAAATATGTTTGGGACTTCCAATCAAATTTTTCTATAATTTCTTAACAACTTCTGCTCATTTGTGAGGTGGTGTGGGATCCAATAAATGCACAGCTGCCTGATGTAATATTTTACTTTAAGGATAAAGTTAACCTCTACCGATTAAATATTCCAGGCTTATTGAATCTGATATCTGCAACAAGATCTCTGTGTGACATGTGGTCCACTTTCATCACATTTTCATCCATTGTCGGTGTCCAGCCGGCTGTCCTGCTCAGTCTTCCTTCATCTTTGAGGTAATTCTTTCCTTTTCTAAACTCTGTAAACCATTGATAAATCATGGACTGCAAAGGGCAAAGTTCACAAAAATACCCTTGCAGTGTTTAAAGGCATTCTCTTTCCCCCAAACACATTTCAAAAATTGTAGAAAAACATAGCACGGAAATACTGTTACTTGAGATCCATCCTAACATATAGCACAACACCCACTTGCTCATACAGTTGCTGACAATGCACGTTGCTGGAGCACACCCAAGTTTGTACACACTATCTGAACTTCAATCTAAAGCTAGGAAGACCTTTGGCTTACCACCTATCCTTAAAACTTTCAGAACCTCTAAAAGTTATAAATAAAACTCTTATGAAAAAAAGGTGCTTTGTGTGCAAACAGCACAGACATGAAATATAGAATCTTTTGTTTCTTACATATTAGCTAGAAAGTATTAAGAAGTTAGAATATTGCTTTTCTTGTTTACCTGACTTCTTCACCTTCTGTGTGAGGTCGGAGTATGTAAAGAATTGTCAGTGAACAGTCAGTGAGAATAATGTTGCCTCTATCATACAGCTCCAGAATTACGTGATATGCAGCTTCTCCTGTACCAAACTGAAGATCCACTATACGATCCAAACCCAGTTGTGTCATACATTCCAATCTCTTATTACGAAGATGCTTCCTCATCTAAAGACAGTTTTAAAGTTATTGTTTAGCAGCAATGTAATTTGTACTTCTCTCAGACAAGGTTTACTATGAATCTAATAAATACAACAAAGGGAACTGAACTCATTTTGCATTTCTATCTGATGTGTTTCCCAGCAAAACCACAGATAGTCAAAGATAAGAGTTTTTATTATTAGCAATAAATGAAGTTTATTTTCTACAGAATTAAAGTTAACATTTATTTGATATAGTTCTAAGCAAGCATATGACATAAAAACAAAGGTCCATATCTGCATGTCATGAATTTAAAAGCTGTGAGCATTTATTGTTAGAATGTTAGGTGTAACTAAGCAATAGGTTGGAATATCAATTGCAGATTTCTCTATAAGTTGCTGCCTGTGTCTGTTTTTGTGGTACTAAGTTACGAGAGCCTCAACTGTGTGCTGCTTTGATATAACGTTATTTAGGCTAATTCACAGATTATACCATCCAATTCTGGACCTGTGAATTTTGAATGTAGTTAGTTGCTTTTGTGACGGCAGAATTTTTTAGCTGGTTGTTCTTTGAATAACATGTTTTTATTAAAGATTGTTGAACAAGGACACAGTATTTCATATAGGAGTTAACAATTCTGTAATTTATACATATTTTAATTTAAGTAATGAATGAAAAAGGCTTGGAAAGGCACATGAAAACACGTACAAAGCAACCTTTCTATGGAAAACTCCTTCAAAGAGTTTGGTTACCCTTATCAAATCTAGTAGTGTGATACCTGTTTTCTATAAATGCAGTTCAGTTATTTCAGTTAAGAGGACAGGTATGAAGATAAAAATAAGATTTAAAATAAATGTTGCAACAGGTGTTTGAAAGCAAATATTACCACATATTTCTTGCTAACCTAATTAATAGTTTTGTTTAAAAATTAGTACTTAATGTGTGTTAGAAATATTACTCCCAATACTAAAAACCAACAATTAAACAAACATTTAGGCAAAAACTTTTAACAAAAAAACATTTTTTGGTAATGGTTATTAATTCTTTAAAGGAGAATTAATATTCAACTGCACCACAGATCTGTGCCTCTAAGATTGGCTAAACTCTTCCCTGCCACATTTCATATTGTAAATAGTTATGGTGTAATTGATCTGACTGCATTATTTGTCTTTACACAAATACTGGTTAAAGAATTCACTAAAATATTGAAATTATGGCAAAGATGTAAACACACAGTAAAAAGACACAAGCATTAGGAAAGATCATTATGACTGTAAACTGGCTTGACAGAATCTTTTCAGCAGTACCTCAATAAAAAGCATAAGGGAGGACATTTGAGAAACGTCGACAGGTAGGACAGCACACATTTGATTCACATATTATTTGCAACTTGGTATTCGGATCAGCCCTAGCAGAATTACAAAATGGTACAAAAAGGTTTTATAATAGGTCAAGGGTCAAGTAATGCACCACATTTTGTTTCTCAGCCAATAACAAGTATGACTGCAAAACTTTAGGTATGCATTATTTGAAGTTGCCAGAGAGTGCGTGCAAATTTTCATCTCCTCCAGCAGTGTTCAAAATGGCATCTGTAAGATTGATTAGATTAGAAAGCATTCCGTAGGTTCGTTTAGGCCAGGAAGCTACTGAAAATAGAACTTGACAAGGGATATATATGTATACATATGTTTAATTACTATGGAAAAAAAAAGAAATAATAAAAAATAATGTATAAAGCTCTAGTGCTAAAAGTACAGGTTACAAAAACAGCAGAATATACATATAATCACACCATTTGCTTTTGAGGCCTGCACGCCACTGCACTTAATGTGCTCTATAAAAGCATATGTACTTCCTTTTTTGCATGCACATAAAAACAAAAAGTATCAAAAATTAGTATTAAAATGTATAAATAAATATAATTTCATTATATGTAACATTGATGTAATATCAGATGCTAGTTTTCTAATTATGGACATGATAGTTACTACTAGTAATTATATAAAACTAAAATATGATTATTGTATTATGTACTCTCCATAAATGTCAACAAATTACAATACATATTTACAAATATGTTATAGAATTTATAAAAAAAAGTGATGTGAGTTACAAACAGTGTGTTGTAATTTCTCACTGTGGAGAAAGAAACAGTTGCAAACATTCATAACTGTTTGTGTGCAGTTTATGGAGCATCTGCAATCAACAGTAGTAAGGTTGAGGGTGAGGCCATTAGAGCAGAGCTCCAAGATTTGCAATGTTTGGGGAAGCCATCCATGGCTGTCACACCTGACAAGATGCAGCTTGCTGATGTGTCCATTTGCAAGGGAGATTTGATGGATGTCACTAAATGAATGGATTCCCATTTTTTTTCTCCATTTGCTCCAAAAACTGATGGATTGAAGCAGATGTATGGCTTGATGCCTTATCTTGGTGCAGCCAGACCTTAATTGCATCTGCACCATAGAGAGCAGGGATTTCTGTGTGGAATATGGGGGTTAGGACGTTAGTCTGATAATATGCTGAGTTGACTTTGACATTTTTTTCCACCTGGCGGATAGTTAACTTCCCATTGTAGCTGTATCCCGATATGACCATAAAACCTCTGGGAAATCTTTCGTTAACTTCCCTATACCATCTTTCATAATTTTTTTCTCCCCTTGGATGGTAATAAATGGGCCGGGTTTGTTGCAGCCACTTAGGTAAACATATGCTTCATCTAATGTGACCACAAACATCCACTTGTCACCCGACAGGTAGTGTTCATACAACTTTCTGCAGTTAGTGGCATGTTCTGCAACGTGCTGGGGCAACAGCTGATGGATTCTGCTTCTATACCACTTTTTTAGGTTTAAATTTCGGTTGATAATGGTGTTCACAATTGTCCTCAAGATTTCCAACTTCAATGCAATTGCTCTCTGTGTCACCGCATTTGGGCCTGAGACAAGATTCATGACCTTTCAAACTGCCTCTGGAGTATGGCTGGTGGTCAGTTGTGGATTTGCATGTTTCTTGCCCTCTGGAATAAGGTTTCTTCTAGTCTTGCCTTTTTTATTTAGCACATTTGAGATGCCTTTCTTGGAAATGGTGAAACCATACCTCTTACATTGTATAATAATCTCGGAATACAAATATTTTACATCGGAAGGGAATAATGTACTCCTCCCAGAATGGTTCTATTTTTGGCGCCATTTTATGTCACAGGAACGAGTCTACACGTCCACATGCTACTCAATACTCACTGATACTGCTGTAGTTTGCTCACATCCAGAGCCTTGCTTAAGGAGCCACTGTACACATCTAAAGTCGTTACAATAGATCACGGACAACCCTCCATATATTAAATGGTTTCAATTCTATGTTCAGATATCATATTTGAGTTTAGTTGTTATAATTTATTGCTCTTTATATTAAAGATAAGTTGAACATGCTCTCATTAATGGTAATTGCTCAATTCCTTTGAGATCCAGTGCTCTGACTCTTTGAATCATAAATTTAAACTAAGTTTGCAACCATTCATCCAATTCCTTGTGGCAAACAAACTACTGCATAACTGGGAAGAGGTTGCGAATTAATTCTTGGAAAATACAGGAAAAACTTTCTGAAACAATTTGGCATTTATGTAGAAATGGTGGAAAAACTTTTGAAGCATTTAGTGACACATACACAAGACAAAAATAGGTGGGTAAAATGAACATAGAATGGAATATAATATAACAAATCAGAATTGGTAATCAAAGCTATTCACAAGATAAAGGAAGGATATATATACATATATACCACCCGCTAGTTGAGCAGGAAATAGTTAAATTATAAAGAATGTGCTATATTGCTAATATAATGTTATAAGAAAATAAATTCACTAAATTATTTTACCTTCATACTGAATCCTGATGGAGCAATATTCTTTGGCCACTCAAATGCTGTGGTATGCATTCTATTACCAGATTCCAACAAAAGAATACATTTCTCTTCAGTTCTCTGTAGTTTTATTAAGTAAGTTTTGTTATCTATGTCATAAATTTGCTGTACTCTCATACCAATCAGCCTATAGATGCAAAAAAAAAATACAAATTAGTTTTAAGAATGACCTTAAAAGCTTCAGAATTTCTCAATAAAGTTTCATATTCCATGCCCCAGCAAAACTCATGTAATTATCTCATTTCCACACAGTGCATAAAATGAGCAATCTGTTTATAAGCTTTCCTCACCTTAGAAGTACAGTTTGCTTTCAGCATCATTTTTACAGAAATGCTAATTCTAAAACATTAACATTAATTTTAAAACCTTACACTGAAAACTGCATGGATTAATAATCTACATATTTTCTATTTTATCCAAAACCTCTATTAAATTCCTGTAGTGCCTTATTTGTAAACCTTTAAAATAAACATTTAATATGTCTAAATTATGTTTGGTATGTTTTGTAATTTGGTCTCTGAGCACATTACATTGTACAGTAACCCAATATCCACCCTTTCATATTTTCATCCTTTATTCAGTATGAAATATTTTGAGATTAGTAATAGCTACGGTGTTTTCAGCTCCAAAACACAGTTAGGCATCTATTATCAAACAAAGTAATAATGTTCAAAAAATTCTGAAAAAAAATCTGATGTGTTGCATTCACATGACTTTCACCACATCTCTGCAACAAATTATTGTTAAAAAGCTTATGCTTCTATTTACTTCATGCTAATCAAGAAACAATTAGCAAAAATAGTCTTATTACTAGCTTCCTTGTAAGTAGAAGCAAAATAAGGGAGTACCATAGATTAAAATACAGTCAAAAGCTGGTTGCTACGTCATTGAAGTTCCTTTGTTTGTATGGACAGCACTTGACAAATTCCTATATGAGAAAACTATGCTTTTCAAAGCAGAAACCAAAAACAAGGAATGTGTCAAAAAGGATCAACTCCACGATAAAAATTTATATAACATAAATTGTGTGTTTTAATGTGCTCTACATTTTTAGTGTGGTATGTTTTTGTCCATCTCGTACGGTTTAGCAGTTATGCAAAATTCCATAAAGTAGTCTTCAGAGACTATTCCCAGGAAATTCAAGATATACATTTTATTTGGCAAGTAAATATCTTAAATATAAGAGAATTTAATCAAAATCGTTAGAGCCATTTTAAAGAAAATCAAAATTTTCGAATTTTTTTCCATATATTGGGTAGTTTGGGGTTGGGGGATTTTCTTGAAAATCTTTGAGTCGCATCCTTGGAAGAAACCAAACTTAAATACCAAGTTTGGTTTTTAACACTCTTTTCATTTTTGACACACACACACACACATGGACATTTTTCTAAAAATGCTTTTTTTGGATTCAGGGGGTCTCAAAACATATATTTCTGGTGAAATCTCGGTATCAAATTTTTGGGTGCAATACACTACCTTCTCTATACACTGTATACATAGTACATATAGAGAAAGTAGAAAGCAATACTTCAAATAACATCTTAATTCTTAGAAAGCAATATTTCAAATAACATCTTAATTCTTAGAACACTAAATTAAATTGAACAATGGTGTTTCCACAGTTACAGACTTCACTAACACATTTGAAATGCATTCACAGTAAACCAAAACATTTCATAGAATCTTATAAAAGGATGTAATATGGCAATGTATCACATGCACAGCAGACCATCAGTTACTTCCATTGACTATTTCTCAAATCTTACTTCTGTATGTATCCAGTGGTACTAAAGGATTGTATTCCACACAAAAATATTGCATTGGATTTCACTAGAAATATTGTTTTGAGGCCCAATGAATAAAAACAATTCCTTTTTCTACTGCTTAACCTACATTAATCTACCCAAAAAATTGTATATTGAAATTTCATTGGAGATCATTTTGAGGTCTTTGAATCCAATAACAGTATTTCAAAAAAAGGTCCAGGCGAATGTGTATGTATGCGTATGGACAGCATAACTCAAAAATGAAAAGTCTGTTAGGCATTAAACTTGAAATTTGAGATATCCTCTAGAGATGCAACTCTAAGATTTGCAAGAAAATCTGCCATGTCAAACTACCCTTTATGGAAATGTTTTGATATTCTTTATTTTTTCAAAATCAAACGATCAATGATTTGGATGAAAATATGTTTATATTTGAATGACAAATGAAATACTCTGAATGGCCTGTGAAGTCCTCTTCATTTTTAATGACCTTTGGAGAACATATAAATTGTAAGAGATAAGCATGAGAAATTTAGGGAATGTTGAACTACAGAGTTTCCACCAAATACTTTTTTACTTTCTCTACACATACTATGTACATAGTGTATAGAGAAGGTATTGCATTCCACCCAAATATTTTATACTGAGAGTTCACCGGAAATACACTTTTAGGGTCCCCCTGAATCCAAAAAGGCATTTTCAGAAAAAGGTCCGTATGTGTGTGTGCATGGGTGTGTCTGTGGACAGCATAGCTCAAAAACGAAAAGCCCGTTGAATACCAAACTTGGTATTTAAATTTGGTATCTTCCAAGGATGCGACATGAAGATTTTCAAGAAAATCCTCCAGCCCCCAACTACCCTTTACATGAAACTTTTTTCGAAAATTTTGATTCTCTTAAAAATGGCTCTAACGATTTTGATTAAAATATTGTATATTAAAAATATTTACCTGACAAATAAAATATATATCTTGAATTTTCTGGGAATAGCCTCTGAAGACTTCTTTATTCTGGATCAATTTTACGGAATTCAGCATAACTGCTAAACCATAAGAGATGGACAATAACTTACCACACAAAAAATCTAGAGCATGTTAAAACACACAATTTATGTTATATACATTTTTTTTCATGGAGTTGATCGTTTTTTAGATATTCCTTGTTTTTGTTTCAGCTTTGAAATGGAAATGGCATGTTATTTATGGAGGCTCTTTAACTATGTGGTTCTCAGCGTCCCATTCTAAATTGGGCGTTAAAGATCACTTAATTTTGCTCAGAGGTCTCTCAATCAGGCTTGAGGTTCTTTTACATGCTGTAAATCTACGACACGGGACCGAAGTCTTTACTTCCCTTCTGAAGGAAGCCATGCTAAGGATTTATGCCTGAAAAAATCCATCGTCCTCCGCTGGGTTTCAGCTTTGAAAAACTTATACTTTTCTCATACAGGAATTTGTCAACTCCTGTCTATACAAACAAGGAACTTTAGTCACATAGCAACCAGCTTTTGACTATCACTGTAACCTATGATACTCCCTTATTTCGCTTAAACTTACAAGGAAGCAAGTAATAAGACTATTCCTGCTAATTTTTTCTCGATTAGCATGGAATAAAAAGAAGCATAAGCTTTTTAACAATAATTTGTTACAGCGATGTGGAGAAAGTCAGGTAAATGGAACACATCAGATTTTTTGTTTTTGTTTTATCTGTTCACCATTATTCTTTATTATTGGTTTAAATACTTGATACCTTTCCAACTGCAAACTTGCTATTCTTCCACCCCCTGATGTTATGCAAAGAGAATATAATCAGAAAGCCATCAAATAGCAACCCAGTTATTTTCTTAAGAGATTAACACTTAAGTCTACCCTTAGTCCCCTTTTGAAGCATATATTTAAAACAATTTATATATATATATATTTATCAAAACTGCCGTGAAGTAGGTAGAAGAAAAAGATTTTATAATAGTTGTAAAGTATAATGAATGGCTAAAGTAGGCAACATGAACACACACACACATATATACCTGGGGAGGTTAAAAGACATATTTACATGACACCACAAAAGACGGTATTCAATTCTTATAAACATTTAGAAATTGATTAAACCAACTAAGATTACCTTCTTATTAACAGCTAACAATAAGCTCTGCAACTCGTTTATGAATGATTATGTTTTAGATGTACACTTATATTTTGAGGCAGAGGTTATAGCTCAAGATAAAGCTTAGATAGTTTAATGCCTATTTTTCTTCAGTCAGCTAATATCTTCTTTAGGTTTCGGAAGCTAAATAAACAGTAAAAAGTTGAGGTTTTTAACGTTTATTTTCATAAGATCTTGCTTTTATATTGGATCACAGAAATTAATGAAAATAGCAGGAAAAGTAGAGAATATCAGATTTTCAGATTCACTATCCCATTTCAAAGCATTTTGAATTAAAGATGAAAATAGTAAGAAAAGAGGGAATGGGAAATTTTCCCAACTATCAGAGCATTTCCAAAAATGTTTTAACTACAAACCTTTATCATGAAGATTTTTGTCTCTACTGTTAGGGAGAGGAAGTATTGCGCTCTATCCAAAGACTGACATTCAGATTTCACTAGAAATGCAATTTGAGCTTTGAGATACTTGATATTAGTTGCTATGCAGTGCAAGAAACCTCAAAAAGCTTTATTCAAGTAGACCACCTTAACAGAACTTTGAACTCCAGACCTCTTGACTGTGGGGCAGACAACACAGATGTGAGCAAAAGTCTCTGTCATGCACATGTGGAAAATGAGTTTTATTTATGAACTATTACAGTACTTGGCATCCCATTCTATACTGGGTGTGAAAGACAACTTAATTTTTCTCAGAGGCCTCTTTATCAACATTGAGGTTCTTTTACTTGGCGTAAATGTAGGACATGGGACCAATGGCTTTGCTTTGCTTCCCTTCCAAGGAAAGCCATGCTAAGCATTTTTATAACCATGGGAACCAGAGGCTAGCATGTTACCCCTAGACCATTGAGGACTGCATATTTGAGCATATGTGGAGGGAAATAGAGAAAGAGAGAGAGGAAAGAAACCCGCAATCTTAAGAAATGTCGGCTGAATCAATATTTTATGTAAATCAAGCTTTTTCCGTGATTGAGAGGCAAAGATTTTCAGAGAGACTTCATTTTCGGAAGAATACTGTTTCTGTGTTATTTTCTATGAAAAGGTATTTAAACCTTTAAAACTATTTTGATTAAAAGCATATGCTTGAAATATTGTTACAACAATAAGTATACATATCTGTATTTTCTCTGAATAACTTGCAAAGTCCTTCTCAATCTTATTAAATTTACCAAATATAAATTAACTCATTTAGGAGTTAACTATAACACCTGGAAGCTAAGCATTTACAACATTCTAAGTTGCCTTTGAGGTATGAAAATCATACCAGGAAACTTGGAGATAAGCCGGTTTAATCAAATACAGGCAATAGTTCAAGTAGTAAGCACAGAAAGCAGATTTGCTGCAGTAGAAGTGGCTTTAGGGCCTACAACTATTTAGATCATTGATAGTAACCTTACAAAATCATACAATTTAAATATCAGTTGCTAGTCCTGTCTGAAATATAATGAAAGGGATAAAACTGTGACTAAAATCTGATAAAACAACAAAAGCTAGTGTGCTAAAAATGGATAACTCTGTGAAGAGAAGCAAAGGGCATGGAGGAAAACCAAATACAATACAGAAGAGCATTCAAATTTGACCACTGCAGTAGAAGGTGGCGAATAAGGAACTTTCCCCTAAAAGAATGTTGACAAAGATGTTCATTCATAAAAATCAATAACTAATACTATAGGCCCCAATTCCACTCGGCTACCAAACATCGGTGGTCTATGTTCTGGCCACGGCTTTCATTTCTTCATATTCTGTTTCAAACTTCCAATGTTTAATACATTTGATGTCATGTAAGTGGTCTCTCTCACTCTCAAACACAAAAAGGGAGCAGTCAACTAAATAGCTTCTATATAAATGGAAATTTACTTTCAATATTATTTTGAAAAGTCATAAAGGTGACTGAAGCTTTAACTAGAACAATAATGCAAATAGTGACTAATTGCCATGTTTAAAAAACCCATATTCTCTTATAAAATCAGGCTAAGCATGTGTTATGTACAAAGCAAAAATTTGGTTTGGTACATTCATCTCTTTCTATACCAATTGTAATTTTTTAAGTATACTTTACACATTTCTTAAAGAAGGTTATCAACGTACCCAAAACGAGACTGTGTTACTTTCAAAACAAAAGGAGTTGCATATCAATAGAGTTCATTCAATTATACCTCTACCATAAGGAAGGCCTCCCACAGACTTCATAGCATGCATAAGGCACTGCTCAATGTACAGGTTTGCTCAAGGCAAAATCTTTTTGTCCTCCTTACTGTAAACAGTCTCTTTTGGTAGACAGTTCTACCTAGTTCTCTTCCTGCCCACTTTAGGTTAATCATCATAATTTCTACTGTGTGAAAAATTGGAAGCATTCTACTAATGTAGCTGCATGTAAATCCAATTGCCAGTCCTTTCTATAACCTGAGCAAAAAGTTGTACCACTTCCCTGGAGAAAATTCTCTGAAACATTGCTCACAACTCTTGTGTTAGAATCATCTCTACTACACTGTCGCCCTTCCGTGGTGTAACTTCATATACCCAAGGTCGCGGGTTCAAACCTGGCAGAGGACAATGGATTTTTTTGGGTGTAAAAATTCTTAGCATGGCTTCCTTTGGAAGGGAAGTAAAGCAATTGGTCCTGTGTCGATTTCGAGCACGTAAAAGAACCTCAAGCCTGATAGAGGAGCCTCTGAGCAAAATTAAGCAGTCTTTCACGCCCAATTTAGAATGGGACGCTGAGAACCACAGCAGTTAAAGAGCATCCATAAATAACACGCCATTTCCATTTTCTCTACTACACCAACTTTATAACCTTACCTTACAACTACTATATTCTCACCTTTTAGCTAACGCACTGAACGTTGACTCCGTCACAATTGCCACATGATGTAATATACACATGGATGAATTATTATTATTATTTAAATTTCAGTACAACAGCATTTATTTAGTTATAGTATTATCCTATAATATAATAAATTACAATATTGTAGCCTTACCTTGTATTTGAAAAAAAAAAATACAAGTTAACTCATTTGGGTAATATTAATGCAAACTAAAATAATATAAACAGGCTGAGAAACTAGCCTAAAAGAATTACACCACAAATAAACCTACATCATTATGCACATCATCCAATAGATCATAAGTAATATTCATGGCAGATCACTTGAACGGAAAATGCTGGATTAAAAATACAGATTGGTACATTATTGTATTATATTTAAATGCTATAGCGTAATAATTTATAGCACTATTGGAGCAGGTGGTTGCAAGAGAAAAGGGCAGGGGATGGTTAATGGAGCAGCTGCTATTCCATATCACCATGCTAGTACAGCATATTGTGTATGCCTTCCTAATTCATAAAATATAGCATTATATACATAAAGAAAAAACTGAGATTCTGTTTTACAGCTTTTATTTGAGGCAGTTAGAAAAATTATAAATACAAAGTTGTGATTTCTTGACCTTTTACAAATATCTAATAAATTGTTATTGATAGCTAATATTTGCACTAAACTTTTTTGGACAGAGTGATCTAAAAAACAAAAACAAAACATCTTAGAAGCTATGAAGTATGGTAAGGACAGTGAATTCCTAAAGGAATGTAAGGGAGTGTTTAAGGGAAGCTAGCAGGATAAACATTGGGGAGAAATCAGGGGACTTTTGAAAACTGTACCTCTTAATATGTAAGACTGTTACCTAATTTAGCTCATTAGCTTCTTCTGACACTGCCCCATTTTTTGCCTTTATTGACTGAGCTAATTGGTAAGCAATGGGGAAAAGCATAATTTAAATTCTCTGTCAGAAATGGCTCACAAAATTGCTTGTAGAACTGTAATTAATTTTTTTTTTTAATCCTAATGTAGAACATTGTTTCCTGGATTTCTCATACATGTGAGAATGTGATAGACACAAGCAGTAACCAAAGGTTGCTGTTCTGCTATCTCAATTAAACATTTGTATTGATCATTTGCTTTTATATCAAAATGTCTTATCATTCACTTTATTATACATTTTAAAAAAATATTCAATGTAATACAGTAAACTGTGACATACTTTCCACAATCTCACTAGTGAAAACTATAAAAGAAATAAAACAAATCTGAATTGCCAAAAAAAATAAAAAACTACACTTACAGAGAACGGATTTCTAGAAAACAGGGAATTTCAAATCATAACTGCAAAATCACTGTGAATATAATATTTTAAGCGCTTCCTTCTACTGTGAATGAAGTTTTAACAAAACCAAAGCAGAATCAACTGACAATGAATAACTTTTTACTTGATCTAAATGTACTATATATATAGTATGTAAAGAAGGTATTGCACTCCAACCACAAATTTGATACCGAGATTTCACCGAAAATATATATGTTTCCCCTTTATTTAAAAAAAAAGCATTTTCGGAAAAAGATCTGAGTTGTGTGTGTGTGTGAACACTAACCCAAAAATGAAAAGTCGGTAAAATACCAAACTTGGTATTTAAGTTTAGTAACTTCCAGGGATGCGACACAAAGATTTTAAGAAAAATCCCCCCACCTGCAACAACCCTTTAAATAGAACTTTTTTCGAAAATTTTGATTTTCTTAAAAATGGCTCTAACGATTTTGATTAAAATATCATATACGAGGTACATCCAAAAAGTAAGTTCCGATTGGTAATAAAATTAAATTGTGTACAGATACAGAATAATTATTTATTACACAAAATTCTATAACTCTTAAAACTAATTTTCCACATAACTGCCGAAATTTTTCATAGCGTGGCACAAGTTTTTGTATACCTTCTTCACAGAAGTTTGCTGCCTGTGTCTTCAAAAAGTTGGAAACATTTTCTTTCAGCTCTTCGTCATTGTTGAAATGTTGACCGCCAAGGAAAGACTTGAGATATAAGAACAGATGAAAGTCGCTAGGAGCGAGGTCCGGGCTGTACGGAGGATGGTCAAACACGTCACAGCCAAATCCCTGTAGGAGGTTTTTCGTCACATTTGCAGTGTGTGGTTGTGCGTTGTCATGAAGAAAAACAGCACCTTTTGATAGCAATCCTCGGCGCAATTTCCTAAATGTCTCAGAATAAACATTTGCTTTGATTGTTTGACCACGCGGTAAGAAATAAATGAGTAAGATGCCTTTCCCGTCCCAGAACACTGTGCACATAATTTTTCGAGGTGTCAAGATTTGTTTCGGCTTAACCTTTGCTGGGGATGAAGTGTGCCTCCATTCCATTGATTGCCGCTTACTTTCAGGAGTGTCGTAAGAAACCCAAGTCTCATCTCCTGTGACTATCTGTGTCAGAAATTCTTCGCCGTCTTCATCATAACGGGTTAAAAACTGAAGTGCACTACCCATCCGTTTTGTTTTGTGTTGTGTTGCTCAGTAACAATCTTTGGTACCCAATGTGAGCAAAGTTTACGAAATTTCAGTTTTTTGGTAATAATTTCGTGAATTAGTGATTGTGAGCTTTGGGGAAATTCCATAGCGAGAGCACTAATTGTAAACTTGCGGTTTTCCTGGATCTTTCATCAATCGCGTGAACCAGTTCTTCTGTAACCAAAGATGGACGCCCACTTCGTTCTTCGTGCACTTCACTACATCCTCCATTGAACTGTCGGACCCATCTTCTCACCATTGAATCACTCATCGCATTTTGTCCATAAACTTTGCAAATTTGGCGATAAATTTCAACTGGTTTCACTTTCCTAGCATTCAGAAAACGAAGCACAGATCTGATTTCACAAGCAGCGGGATTTTTAATCAACACCGACATTGTAAACAAGCACAACAAAGTGTATGTGGCTGACAGCGATCTCAAAATGGTGCAGGTTTCTTCTCCTTGGAAATTCTCCTTATTTCCTACAAGGAAATAAGTAATAAGACCAGTTCTGCTAATTTTTTCTCGATCAGCATGAAGTAAATAGAAGCATAATCTTTTTACAGTACTTTCTTGTAGAGATCTAGAGAAAGTCATGTGAATGGAACACATCACATTTTTTATAAACTAGTCTTAAAAAAGCTCATTTGTCTACCTATTTTGTTAGCTAAGATAAACATTCACAGAAATATTTTAGCATGGCTACAAAGGCAGGAGACTGAAGCAATTATATCTTTAAAAAGCGTGTTGCTATATGGGACTTGGAAACCCCATACATGACATCATGAGAAACAACTGATTATTCCCTTTAACACTTAAAAAAACTGAATGAAGCCTAAACACTTCAAAAAATGCTAAGTATGGAAAATTAAAACTAAAAGCAATGAATTTCTCCAGAATACTAAATGCCACAAAAAATATGTCATATAAATGGTATTTTTTTTAAAGATGTATACATTTTTACTTGCAAAGCTTTTGCCTACTTGTTATGGTCTATGTCATGAGGACAATTTAAGGGTACACTCTTGTATTAAAATATGATTTTGGGAAAGTTTAATTTTACTTAGAAATTGAATCCTTGGTATATATGAGTTTATTCATATATTGCTTCCTGCTGGAATTCATAACTCAAAACATTACAGTGAAAAAATTGAGACCTTTCCTTATATTTTCTCCCAAGAATTTTAACTTACGAGGGGCATATTGAAAGTCACGAGCAACCCATTGTAAAAATTTAAATTTCAACAATGTAACGAAACGAATTGCAGGATCGTAATCTACAGACTTTAAGCCACATGTTGACATATTGTGACGTCATTAGCTTCTATCACGTGACCACAGACGGTGTTTGAAAAATGGCTGACATTGATGTTTCGTTGTTGTCATTGAATTCCTTGTGAAAGAAGGAAAATCTGCTCCTGAAATTCAACTCAGACTTCAACGTGCGTAATGAGGTGTCTGCATGGGTGCCAGCAGTGTTAGAAGATGGGTGATACATTTCAAAGATAGAAACACGAGTCTGCAAAATGCGCCTCGTAGCGGGCATCCTCGAACTGCCTCTACAGAACGCAACAAGGAAAGAGTTGATGAGCTCATTACAGGAGATAGGCGTTTCACTGTGAATGAAATTGCTGTGAAACTTGTAATTGGACATAGTGCAGTGCAAGAAATGATCCACAGCTTGGGTTATCAAAAGGTCTGTGCCCGTTGGGTCCCCCGTTTATTGACCGAAGACCACAAACTTCAGAGAAGAACCATTGCACAAAACCTTCTTCAGAGATTTCATAATGAAGGTGATGAATTTTTGACTGGAGATGAGAGCTGGTTCCATCACTTTGAGCCAGAAACGAAACGTCAGAGTATGGAATGGCACCACTTGAACTCACCATCGAAGAAGAAGAAAGCGAAGACAGTGCAGTCTGTAGGAAAAGTTATGGGAAGTGTCTTTTGGGATGCACAAGGTTGCATTCTGGTTGACTTTCTTGAACCTGGACAAACCTTAAATTCTGCCCGCTACATCAAGACGCTTCTGAAGCTCCATCGGGCTTTGCGTGATAAACGCCCTGGAAAGAGGATCATCCTTCAACAGGATAATGCGCGTCCGCGTACTGCCCATGCCACTATGGAGAAAATCAGGGCATTAGGGTGGGAATCTCTTCCACATCCTCCCTACAGTCCCGACTTGGCACCCTCCGACTACCATCTTTTCGGTTCTGTGAAGGAGCAGATGCGTGGCCAACGCTACGAGACGCTGGAGGATATTCGGAAAGCAGTGCGTGAGGGTCTGCGGGCAGCTGGTATGGAGTTCTATCACAAGGGCATTTTCAAACTTGTAGAACTATGGGAAAAATGTGTGCAAAACAATGGAGACTATGTCGAAAAGTGAAAGAAAGTATGTAGATTATGATGATGTATTTGGTTTGGCTTAAAAATAAATATTAAGATTGTAAAACAGTGTTGCTCATGACTTTCAGTATGCCCCTCGTAATTATTATATGCTAAAAATATAAGTTTTTATTAGGAAATTAGCAGAAAGATGTATAATTTTATTCAAAAATTCTAATGATAATACATTCAAACAACATAGAATTGGAAACACAGTATTGTGGCAAAACAACAAACATTAGACAAATCAATTTACAGAATCTAAAAGGTTTATAATACTAAAGAAAGGATAATTGTATTTATTTTATAATTCTGTTTGGTTTTTTAAATTTTCAAAACATTATTATACTCCCTTTTTACTTTCTCTATACTCACAGAGTGTACAGAGTGTATAGAGAATGTATTGCACTCCACCAAAAAATTCGATACCGAGATTTCACCGGAAATATATGTTTTAGGGTCCCCTGTATCCAAAAAAAGTATTTTCAGGAAAAGGTCCGTGTGTCTGTGAACACAATAACTCAAAAACGAAAAGTCGGTAAAATACCAAACTTAGTATTTAAGTTTAGTATCTTCCAGGGATGCGACACAAAGATTTTGAGAAAAATCCCCCCACCCCAAACTACCCTTTACATGGAACTTTTTCCGAAAATTTTGATTTTCTAAAAAATGGCTCTAACGATTTTGATTAAAATATTGTATACTAAAGTTATTTACCTGACAAATAAAATGTATATTTTGAATTTTCTGGGAATAGCCTCTGAAGACTACTTTATTCTGGATGAAATTTTCATAACTACTAAACCGTAAGAGATGGACAAAAACTTAACCCACAAAAAATGTAGAGCACGTTAAAACACACAATTTATGTTATATACATTTTTTTGTGGAGTTGATTGTTTTTGAGATATTCCTTTTTCTTGGTTTCAGCTTTGAAAAACTTGTACTTTTCTCATACAGGAATTTCAACTCCTGTCCATACAAACAAAGGAACATCAGCCACATAGCAACCAGCTTTTGGCTTTCACTTTAACCCATGGTACTCCCTTATTTCGCTTCTACTTACAATAAAGCAAGAAATAAGACTATTTCTGCTAATTTTTCACGATTAGCATGAAATAAATAAAAGAAATGCTTATTAATAATAATAATTTACAGAGATATAGAGAAAGTCTTGTGAATGGAACACATCAGATTTTTAATAATATTGCATTGCAACTGGTAATTTTGGTCGCATGTAATAAACCAACTATAAGCAATTTTCACTTTCTATACACATACTAATAGTGCACAGAGAAGGTACTGAAGTCCATCCAAAAATTCAATACCAAGATTTCACAGGAAATACATCTTTTGAGACCTCCTGAAGAAGAAGAAGAAAAAGAAAAAAAAGGTTGTGTGTTTCAGTGGACAGCATAGCTCAAAACAAAAAGTCTGTTAAAATCCCCACATGGTGTTTAAGTTTAGTATCTCCCGAGGATATTACATGAAAATCCACCCCAAACTAAACTTTACATGGAAAAATGGCATTACGATTTTGATTCAAATATTGTATATAATAGATATTTACATGACAAATAAACTGTACATCTTGAATTTTCTCGGAATAGCCTCTGAAGACCTCTTTATTCTGGATGAATTTTGTGTAACTTTTAAACCGTAAGAGATAGACAAAAACTTACTGCGCAAAAATGTGCATCTTGTTAAAATGCATAATTTATATGATGTTCTTTTTTTTTTTTTTTTTTTTTTTTTAGAGCTGACCATTTCTGAGATACTTCTAGTTACTAGTTTCAGCTTTAAAATATACTTTTCTCATGTGGGAATTAGTCCACTTCTGGCCTTACAAACAAAGGAATTTCAATAGCTTAAGCCTATGGTACTGTCTTACTTCCCTTCTACTTACATGGAAGCAAGTAATAAGATTTCTGCTAATTTTATCTTGATTAACATGAAGTAGATAGAAGAATAAGCTTTGTAACAATAATTTGTTACAGAGATGTAGAGAAAGTTATGTGATTGAAACACATCAGATTATGAAACTAATATGGTACAATTTTAGTGGAATTAATAACTATTTTAGCACTATAAGCACATACAAACAAAAATAGTGAGTGTCTGAACTGAAAAAGGGACATAGTACAGTTACACTCCCAGGTTTTTGAAGTTTTAAATTACGTTAGAGATGGAAAGCAAACAAACATTCTGGTAACATGTTCTAAAATGTATTCTCTGCCAAATAAAAACGTCAGAAAAATGTTGTATTAATTAAGATGGTTACAGATACCAAAAAGGACTAAGAAGGTATTCTTATATGGTGTGGATAATTCTAAATGGTGGTCAGAAAGACTCTTTGAACATAATATTTTAACTGGGTTTTCCCAAATTACAAAAAGTTTGTACTTCAATAATTTTTTTAACCTAACATGGTGACATTTTAAATATATTAGTAACAAAACATGATAAAAGGAACTTGCAACAGTTGTTTGATAATTTAATTAGTTCACATAAAATTAAATTTATGTTAAAATTTTCCCTATACAATTGAAAAAGTAATAATTCCACAAATATGCAAGATTTGTCGAAACTCTTACACAGATTTATCATTAGTTAGGTATCTCGTCTATGAACATACAGATTCGCAAGGATCTAGTTCAAATTTAAAAAGCATACATCAAATTTGAAAAATTAAAAATTCATATTTTTTAAAATGTCTTTGACAATTTTACAGTATATTAGTATAATATACCAGAGGGGGGCTTTTGGAGTATCTAAGCAATCCCTTAACATCACATCTTTACTGGGTACTGTAAGTGTCAGCAGCTGGTAGATAGCCAGGACCTGAACGTCAGTGACCACTGACTCATAGGACAGGCCTGTCTGAATAACCAAAAGGACACTGCAAACCAAATCCTCAACTCTACAGGTTGGTTCACAACAACCAGTAACAGTAGCCAGAACAGGAATGGGAATGTTGAAATATATGTTTTTCAATGTTCGCAATTAAATTAAAAATCTTTATGATATAACTCATTGTAATTTGAACAGGGACTCAGTTTTAATCATATTCTGTCAGGTTATGAATATTTATTAGCAAGAGAAAAGATTTTTATGTAATTACCTACATTTTCCTGAACAGATGATTGGCCTTCAACCTCACCAAACTGCAAAAAGGTAATTGTTATACAACAGGGGGGAGAGCATTTAACTTAAAGGAACTAACCTGGACAATTGCCTGAAGTACCATCTCTAGCCTTCTCGTAGTGCAGCTGTTAGTAAGCATGTAATTGTGTGGGAAAAATAAGAGAACATGTATTTACATGATGAACTAAAGGGAGCAGCTACTCATCAGTCAGCTTGATGAGTAAATGTACGAATCTGGTATCCTTCTTATTCCTTCCAGATTCTCTCTTTACACTTTCCTATCCAGTCTCCCTTGACTGAACTCTGTTATTTTCAACCCTGATGGTATTAGAGTACTCGAGGCCCAAGGGATCACTTCCTATCTTTACTATATCTTCTTTTCTTATAAAATTAATATAATACCAGCTCGTCATGGCATTCTAAAGTCTCACAATTGGTAACTGTGAAGAAAGCCAGTGGATAAATATCCTCCTAACTAGATTCGATGAACCCATTAAACAAAGACGAGTGCGGCCCTCCATTCATATTGGGGGTTGTGAATGGATGATGTAAAAATCTGGGGTCTATAACAAAACGATTACAACCTGCACAATACTAGCAAAAATGACTACACAAAAAATGTAATCTCATTAAAACACACAATTGAGGCGCTAGGTGGCTTTTTGAGAAAAACACAAAATAAATATTTTATTCAGTAATCTAAGAACAAGTACATTTACGTAAATAGAGCAGTTTATATACATTTTGTGATTTTTTTTTCTTTTCATGATTTTAGTGCTACTTTTTATGAGCCCTAGTCTCAACGATTAGTATTTTAAAATGTACATTCATGCGTGTACACCCTTCTTCCAGAGAACAAGGTTACTAAAAACCTTTTTTTTTTGTGCAAAATCACATTTTATTATTGTTTCAGACTGAAAAATATGTCAAATGTAAAGAACCTATTTTAATACTATTGTTAAAGAACATATTGTCTACAATATTTATTCCTCACATTGATTTACATTCACTTCGAAGAATTCTGAGAATTACCATGATTTTCAATCATCTTCCTCACACTCTGAACAAAATACTGGCTCTCCTCGATCATTCACATTATTGGTGTTGTTTCCTTCTTCTAGTGTTTTCCAACCCCTCCCTACTCTCCCCCGGCAAATATTGGAGTAAATCCCTTACATCATTTTCCTTTTGTTTAGTGATACCTGCGGATGTACTTGTCTTATACCCCTGCCGCTGAATCCTTGCACTTGACAGTTCGGATGGTTTTGCATAAAGTTGGCTATGTTGCCTTTGTGGCGTTGCTAGAGTAACTAGCAAACAACAACAGCTAATTACAAATGCCTCTATCGTGTGTAAAGACAAATATAAACAGCATACATAGTAAATGAATGAATGCTGATGAATAATGAAACTAATTCATTATTATTCATGTTAATTGAAAATAACAGTGATACTATAATATATGCAGCTTACATTACGCATTTACAACAATATAGAACAAATTAATGCAAAATAGCTTGTTAGAATGAGAGAAAGGCATAAAAAAGTGATTTTCACCAGCTTAGAATTTTAATGGCTCAATTCCATCCAAGTCTCCATCTTCATCATTCTCAGAAGCATCACCGTCATTGTCATAATCAACATCGTCTTCCCAAGACATCATTAGTGGATCACATTCACTGATGATTCTGATTAATTCCTGTGCTTTTCGTATTATTTTGCATTAATGAAGCACTTTCTTCTTCCATGAAGCCACGTCCACCCTCACCACACCTTCCTGCAAAAGTCTATCCACCTCTATTATTTGTTTGTGTTTGTTCATTTGGTCCCATTGCGACCAAGAGCTCATGGACAAGTGTCCCTGTGAAAGTCTTGTTATGTTTCCTCACATACAAACAAATGCCATCAACAATAGCAACAAATATAAATAACAATGAATAATACATAGCTTGCACAGAACAGCTGAAGGCACGTGTTAGGAGTTCACAAACTGAGCACATGGTTGGAAATGGCCAGATATTGCAATAGTGCAGCATCTAGAACTGTTTCCATTGTCTGACTGAACCAGAATGGTGCTTTGTGATTGGTTCAGAAAGTCAAAGGTGTAGAGCTTTTTATCCGTTTTTTGTGGGTGTACTAACTTAACTCCCAAATGTCAAGTGCAAGGATTCAGTGGCGGGAGTATAGTGTGAAATTTTTAGCTCACTTATATCATAACTCTTGTTCCACAAAATGAATGGTACAAAATTTTTAGTGTGTGTGATGCTAGAAGGGTTCCATCTGGTTTGTCTTCAGCTGAACATATTTCTGTTATGTAAAACTCAATCCATTGGACGTAAGGTTTCTTCCTGAGATATGGTGACAATCCTTCTGACTATACTTGATAAGCATTCTGTACATTGTCACAGTAAATGGAGAAGGATTATTTTCATGGAGTTTACAAGATATTTCCTGTTAGTTTCAACTCTAAAGCAGCTCACACAGTGCAACTATTACTATACTTACAGTGCTTCAATAATGTGTGTTTTGAGACTAAAAAAGAAAAATTGAGAGAATGCTACAATTGTTGCTGTGTTAGTTGCACACAGTTTATATTACACCTAATTTACCAGAGTTCACCAGCTTCTTAACTACAGACTTATTGCAGTAAACTGCTTCAACGATGTGAGTATTATGGCTAAAAAAATATAAGAACATGCTGCCCCTCCTTTTGCACTATTTGTACACAGCTTATATTTAATTTGGCATAATATTATGGGGTAACTATGATAAAGAAAATATAATCTTCAAAATTAAAAAACGAGCAATTAGAATAGTAATGGGGATTTTGCACTATTTGTACACAGCTTATATTTAATTTGGCATAATATTATGGGGTAACTATGATAAAGAAAATATAATCTTCAAAATTAAAAAACGAGCAGTTAGAATAGTAATGGGGAAGAAACAACGGGATTCCTGCAACAATTTATTTCACTCAACATATTGACACTTCCTTGCCTGTATATACTAGAAGTTGTTGGGAAAAATCTGGTATACTTTCGGGCAAATTGTGAAAGCATTGCTATCACAAAAGAAATAGGCATTAATTAGGCATAATTACACATCACACGTCATTATTTGGCAAAAGCACCAGACATTCTGGGATTTCATTATATAACAAGTTACCAGATAATATAAAACTTACCACCTCAGAAGCTACATTTAAATGCAAAGTAAAAGAATTGTTATTGCAGGACCATTTTCATTCAATTGAATTTGCAAATATTTTTAAATAATTATGATACTTTTAGAGTGAGTAGTTTAACAGATTGTAATTAAGTGTATATATTTATTTTCATCTTGTTCATTTACTGTTTTTTTTTTGACAATACCATGAATTCCTGTAATTCTTACAGTTGACAATAAATCTAATCTAATAAATCTTCAATAATTTGAGTCTTATGGTCAAAAACAACAAGAATATTCTGCCCCTCCTTCTGCATTACATGTATGCAACTTCTATTTCACATAATTTATCCGTGTTTGTCAGTTTTTCCACTGCAGACTTATTGCAGTAAAATGCTTCAACAATGAGTGACTTATGGCTCAAAAGCAATGAGAAGATGCTGACCCTCCTTCTGGGTTACTTATAAGTATACAATTTACTTGAGTTAGTCAGTTTCTTCACCATTAACTTATTGCAGTAAAGTGTTTCAACAATGTGTCTCAAAAACAATAAGAACATACTAAATCTGTTTTTCCGATATCTGTGCGCAACTTCCATTTCATCTTATTTACCCGAGTTCGTCCGTTTCTTCACTACATGTCCACTTACTGCAGTAAAATGCGGACAAGTTTACTTTTACTAAAACATTACTTTCTATGTATAATAATTTTGGTAATCTAAAAGCTTTTATAATTTGTGTAAATTATATGCGTTTGTTCACTCTGAAATACAGCCTAAGTATTGTTCTTAGCATATAGTTAACGTTCAGAACAGCTGGAATTGTCTCTACGGTTTTGGTTGGAAACGTTATATTCAGCGCATGAATATTTCTTTGGTTAGTAACATTGAAGTGATTTTGGCACTCTCTGACACTTGCTGTCAGATACACCATTACAAAAGAATGTACACAATCATTATCTTGGTTTTACAATAAAAATGCGTAATGAGTTTGATAACTCGTACCTTTGAAGTTCTGTGACACTGCACACCAAATCATACGTGCTAAATCTAGTCTTCATTTTAACAACTGCAACGTGGAAAACTTGTCACAAAGAATACGGCTATTTAAGCCAGCTTTGATAAGTAAAACATCTTTGATTCCTTGTTTACATGACAGTATATAAAATTACACTCCCTCCACTATGTTCTTCCTCTTCTTCAGCAGGATTTATATGTTGACATTGCTGCCAACGATGTGCAGAACCATAACAACAAATTACCTTACAAATTACTAATACCACTATCCCCTATTACAAAATAGAGTTTACAGGCCATAATGTTCGTAAATTTGGTGACACTGCACGTAGGCTGAGAAATCTGCAGAAAAAAACACGTTGAAGCTCTTCGTTTTAAATTTATTTTCAAATTCAATAGTATTCCAATTACATCACGTGTATTTACAACTAACGTCTTTTTTTTTTCTCATTCACGAATAATATTTCTTGCTATGATAATCAGATGGAATCTCATTTATTATATTGTACATAACCTGTACTTATACTATACTTTGAAAACTTTCACAAACTTACTAATTAAAATCGTTTTAAATATATTTCAGATGCTTAGAAAGTGCGGCGTCCCTGGATGTATGTCAAATTATGACACCAGTGTAAAGTTACAAGGTAATGTTTCTACATTTTCATTCTTTAAAGAAGAAACAAGGAGGCATGCTATCCGTGCTATCCCGCGGAAAGATGAAGTTAAAAAGTCGCAGCCGGAGAAACAAGATACAGTGAATAATTTTGAAATATCTGTTAACATTTTCGCTGCAAATTTTTGGGGGTGACCTTTGTATTGATTTATTAAGAGAGGGAAGGGGAACAGAAATCAGTTATGCATATTTTGACTATTTACAACGAGGAGGACTTTCACTATCCAGTGATTTAGTTATGGGCATTTTCTTTTATGTTGTTTCCATATTTCAATATATAATGAACTCTTCGGACTTAGCAAGTAAATTCTTTACAGTAGGTAATCAAAGGAACATTCTTACATGCTAGGTACGCAGAGGTTAGAGACCAACGGTGTTTATGACATTAATGAGTGCATCTGAGGTCAGAAAATCAGAGAAATTGCTTCTAAAGTAGTTTTCAAGTTTGTAAACATCTTAAATGATTATACTAAGCATGTAAACAACACAATTGATCAGAGCTGCAAGAAAAGAAAACTTCAACCTTTAAGTTATTAACTTAAAGTGCAGTAACTCTGATACATATTGTATTAATGTCTGTTATAAATATAATTTATTTCATCCAGAATACATTATACATGTATAGGAACTAATAGAATTAAATTAATCTAATGTAATGACAAGTAATAGATTGCTTTTTGCTTGAGATTGTCGTCTGTTCTAAGCCTACTTCTTGACAGCTATACAGTGTTGCAAAGTCTATGATCATGGCTTGTTAACTCTTGAGAAAGTGGTAATACAGTAAAGTCAGCCAAAAGTAGTGACAAAGAACGCCCGCGTTCTGCTGTAGTGGTCTGGAGTGATGTTGGGAGCTGTATAAGTATTATGATTTAAGAAATGTTTAGCTTTACTTTGATTTTAGGCAATGAAAACCTTCAAGGACGGTAAAGTGTGTGCAGTATTTTATTGTCATAGCTATACCTGGCAAAATAATCCCGTCTCTTTCTTTTGATTTCCTCGAGATAAAGCCATGTAACTTTGTAAGCAGTATTTTAATGTACAAGACCAGTGATTCTCCACGATGTTGCATTTCGTTAAAGTCATAGATATAAAGGTATTAAGAAAATACTCAAAATTGCACAATTATTGGAGTGATAATATCCGCTATACCTATTCGTCATAGGGCCCTAAAAGTTCGCAATAGACCAATATTTGCAAAACGATTTCATTGGCAGAATAATCAAATCCGGGTCGCTTGTGGAAGTAATTGGGGGTTAATACACTTGAACATATAAATTGGTAATTAAAATAAATATTGGTTTAAGTTAACTCTCAATTATATATCTCAGTTTAGAAGGAACCTCAAAAATGCAAGCTACAATTTTTTGGCATTGTTACATTCCAAAATGACCGTTGCTGAAAATCTAACATTGTTTAATTTAACGGGTATCAAGGACTTCCTCCGCACCTTGTTGATGGCCACTTCTCGATAAAAGGTTGGCATTCCTAGGTTTATCGCATTCAATTCCGACGGGATGTTATGATTATCGGCGTTATCAGCGGCTGCGAGCACATAAATTTATTGTACTGGTTAGTATGATCTACTATGCTGTGAGTTCTGACGTGTGCCTGAAGAGAAATTAATGTATTCTACGGAGGAAGGTGTGTTTCTAGTGGAAAACGTTTATAATGAACCTGGAAATTATACTGAGAAAGTGAAACAAAATTTCGTTGTTAGGTTCCTTAACTCAAAACTACCGCACCGAGAAACTGTGCATGATTTAATTAATAAATGTCGGGAGTCAGGTTTCGTGCATGATGCTGTTAGAAGTGGAAGACCCAGCGTGCTAACGGAAGAAAAACTATCAGATAGAATGCTTAAAAGTCCACAGAAATCAATAAACAAATTGGCCCAACAATGTTATACTTTTTACGGTTCCGCATACAAAGCAGTCGAAAAAGAACTACGTTTGTATCCATATAAGGTATCAGTCGTCCACAAATTAAAACCCACAGATCACGGGAAAAGAGTTCTGTATTGTGAATGGTTTCAGAGGTTTATTTTGCACCTTGGAATTAACGTGTTAGATAGGACATTTTTTACTGATGAAGCTTGGTTCCACTTATCAGGATGCGTAAATTCACAAAGTACGCGAGTATGACCTACTGAAAATACTAATGCTATTCAGGAAATTCATTTACATTCAGAGCAAATTGTCTATGATGTGCGATCTCTTGTTCTCGAATTATAGGGCTAATTTTTTTCCATAACGCAATTAAATCAAATGTTTATTGCTCGGGTATTCTTTTTCCATACATTTCACAGCTAAATGAAGACGAAGTGAACGGTGCATTTTATCAACAAGATAACGCCACTGCTCATACATCACATAAATCCATGGGACAGTTAGTGGAATTTTTTTGAGGAAAGACTAATTTCTAAGGTCTGTGGCCTCCACGGTCACCTGATCTATATGGACAATCCAAAAATAATCGATGAGCTGAAAACGGCAATAGAATAATACATAACATCTGTAACAAACGAGACATTAATTACAGTGTTCGCAAATAAATTAAAACGAGTGAATTTGTGTCTTAAGAAAATGGTAAACATTTTCAACATCTTCCTTAAACAGATTAGTTGCATATTATTTTTCTACATTACCTTTCATACATGAATATAGTGAACCTAGCAGATTTCTTAACCAGCGAACATTTTTCACCATACGCTCGCGCCAGCCAGTGCTGCCACCAGAATTTCCGACTCTAGGGGAATCTTGGTTACACGGGAGGTGCAGAGCGACTTTTCAATGACCCGTTATTTTCTCTTCATGCTGCCGATGAGCAGAGTAAAGAAAATTCTATAGGTTTCATGAGTTAAGTACGGTTTGAATGGTACACACGTTCAACTAGGTTCTCTGAGCTTTGACAGATTCTGTGGGTCGAAATCGGCTTTTCTCCAAAATACACTTCGGAGTTCCTGATTTTCGGATTTTCGGCAGAACACAAGTGTTAGAATTGGGTTTTATTCGCAACACCGAAAATATATAAATAATTTAAAAATTACTTTTAGAGCATATATTTTAAGTTATTAGCGTTCATATTCTTCTCGGTAATGTACGCCTAAATGAAGGTTGTATACACAATTTTACTGCGTGACATGTAAAGGTTTATTCAACCAACCCATATTTAAATATATCAAAGATTATCTCCTTATTTGTGACCTATATTGAAGAGAAAATGCATAAATTATGTATTTAGTCTGATTTTAATAGCAATTGCGACGCGTGTAGCTGTATAATTTCCATTGATTTAGATCAGCTGATGCGTGTACTCCAAACCGCTGGACCCCTTGCATGTCGCCAGCCATTCCCATGTTAAATTGAGTGAGTTTCCTGTATTGGTAATAAAGGGAGTTTGACCATATGTAGAATTAAAGCGACATTGCAGATTCTAGTTTACTTTTAGGCTGGAACTCTGTCAATTGACCAATATTCGTGACGGCATCTTTGTATAAGAAATTCTATCTTATTTGATAGCAAAGTTGTAAGTGGATGCTTTAGTGAAGTTACAAGTATAAGAAAACTGATTATTCTGCGTTCCGGCTCTATGTTGGTACTCCGCCTAGCAGACGAAATAATATTTATAGCTGGAACGCAGAATTACCGGAAATCTGACGTGACATTGCAAGTAAATGTGCAATGCAGATGTAGATTTTAAAATGTGCATGACTTGTGCTATATAATATGGCACATGAGATGGATTGTCACCCAGGTGAATAAGCGCCTAGCTTATATCTTAATTGATGAAATTGTTTAGGTTAATTAGTAAGTAAGATATCGCGTATTTATTGTATATTGGAAGTTCAGAGAGATTGTTCCTGGAAAGCGTTTCATACTTCAACCCAAGAATTCTCAAGCGACGAATTCAGTCGTTTACGCTATTTCTTTGTATATTGCAAGAGGGGAAAGACGCTATTGTAAGGTCACGTCTTCGCAAGAGAAAGTGAAGGTGACATAAAACGGGGAACCACTAGGAAATTTAGGTCAAGAATCACGTGAAAGACGCATTGACTAATTAGAATTAATCACATCACGGCAGAAGCGACACCAAGCCACTTCCGGCGCCTAAAATGGGCCAATGAGATAACAAGTTGAGAGTTTTGCGCGTGGGTAGAATTTACTATAAATAGAGAGTATTGGCCGTAATTTTCAAGCAGTTGAGATGTAACCCCAAGGGGAACCTGCGAAGCCCAAAACAAGAGTATGCACGAATTAGCAGCGTTATTATAGTGATTGACGCAGTTGGAATGTAACTACACGCAAAATCTGTGATGCTCGAAACAAGAATCCTCGTACATATAGTAAAGTTATTACAGTGATTCACACAGTTGAAATAAATGTCACGCGTAACCTGTGACGCCGGGAACAAGGAAGCCACGGCGGATTAATAAAGTGTTTACAATTATTCTGCACGTAACAGTTGTACTCGCCGCCGCGTAAAGTTTAGTTACTTTTATGCGCGTTGCGCCCTTGTTCGAGGGAAATTATCGGTACTCAATCGCGCCAGGAACATTCTCGGGAACGCTTGTGAAGTGAAATAAACATTGATTGATTGAAAAGTGCCGACGTTATTGTAAGTTAATTCCCGTACCACTCCCTTGAGATCACCGTAGCTCAATACCTGAGCTAGATATAAATAGGTCTCAATTGCTCGTCGCTCGTCCACCAATAGCCGAGGACCATCGAGAACCGACTTTAGCAGCTGCAACGCCGGAGAGAGGACCAGTCGTCGCTGCGCCGCCCAGCACCACCAGGTACGTCAACAGTTCCCGCCTCACACCATTACCTTTTGCAATTTTTTTCTGTATTTGTGTTCAAAATGTATCCTCCTCCTACTTTAACTTTAAAACTGCACAGCTAAGGCCATATAATAGTTTCACTTCATACTTCAGTTCACCACTCGATGTATGTTCCGATATTTCTTTCATTATAGTTGTCCAAAAGTAGTATCTGGCTGCTATAGACACAGTCATAAATCATAGTTAAAATAAATACACAGTCAAATCCCTGTATAGATAAGTAATGTGACAGAATATTATACACAGTAAATACATTATACGTCTTAAATAAAAGTTTTAAAAAAATAAATAAATAAAACGTTACAGCAAAGTCATTTACCATGTGTAGTCTAAACATTCATTAATACTATACAAAACCAAGTCCTGTAATAAAATTTATAGATACAGCTTAAGCTGCTTTATAGGAAATAGTTGGATACTATGGGGTAATTTATTAAAGAGCGTAAGATCTGTGTATGTGTAGAGATTTTGAGTTTTGCTCAGCCTAAAGTATGGCATTTCTAAATTATTGTTGTTTCTAGTTTTATAATTGCGCTTAGTGTGCCTGGAAGGTAAAGTTTGGTACTTTACTTTTATGTATAGTAGACAAGTAAGCATTTAAATACAAGGGCAGTTCAAATTTTGAGTTCTTTAAAATAAGTTTTAAATGATTCCATATCTTTTTAGATCTTTAATAAAACGAATATCTACTGCTTTTAATGGGTGAGATGTGTTTCAATATTAACATTTTCAACAAAATGTTCAAAGTGAAATGAGAGACCTTATTTTTGTTAATTTACTTAGGTCTCATTGATCAAGGAAATAATGTGTGTCATAATTAATACACATTTACTCTATTCTGCCATTTATTCTATTATGTATACAAATAAATTAACATGATCTTCATTCTCACAAATATAACAGTATCTATTCTCAATGAATAATATACAAACAAGCCATTTTGTCCTCTTATCTCACTCCTCAGTGTGGACACTTGAACTAAATTACATCTCTTATAGTTTTGAAAAATTTAAGTACTATCAGAAAATTCAACTCTTTTGGTGCATGTTAAAGGATAAATCTCCATCACTATTTATTGTTAAAATGTGGGCTGCTAAATTTAAGCATTGTCATACATCCATTCAAGTTGATGAGTTCTCAGTTCCAAGTCGCCCTCTGTGGTGTAATGGTTATCATGCTAACTTCATATACCCAAGGTTGCGGGTTCAAACCCGGCAGAGGATGATGGAATTTTTCGGGCGTAAAAATCCTTAGCATGGCTTCCTTCGGAAGGGAAGAAAAGCCGTTGGTCTCATGTCGTAGATTTACGGCATGTAAACGAACCTGAAGCCTGATAGAGAGGCCTCCCGGCAAAATTAAGCGGTCTTTCATGCCCAATATAGAATGGGATGCTGAGAACCACAGTAGTTAAAGACCATCCATAAATAAAGTGCCATTATATTTCTCAGTTCCAAAACTGGACTAATATACAGTAACAAGAATTTGTCATGCTATACTCAGTGATTCGAAAGTGATATGAGATGGCTGATATTGCAGAGTCTTTATAGGTCATATCCCTTTTACAAAAAGTTTTGTGTATCTGAATGTTCTCTGCTTAACGGTGCTAAAATGATTTACAAGGCACCAAAAATGCATTTCCAAAGGCATTAAGACTTGCTTAAATGCAATTCCAATGAGTTTCTCTGAGTTTCATGTAAATGAAATATGGATTCATCAGTAGGTGCCAGAGGTGAAGTGGTCCAAACAATGGATGGTAACAAGTGAAAGTGCACTGAAGAATGTAAAAATGGTTCCATCTGCAGCACAAATTTTCTGGAATTTTCATTGTATGGTGCTCTTGAATTACCTTCAGAAGAGCAGAGTTGTCATCAGGGAGTATTATGCTTCACTACTGGATTCATTGAAGGATGCTTTTAGCCTAAAAGTTAAAACCTTGCAAGAAAGAAAGTTCTCTTTCATCACAATAATACATGTGATTGCTGCTACAAAGCTGCAATTAAACTCGCTTCCTAGGGCATCCACATATTATGCTGGATTTGGCTCCCTCAATTACTTTTTGTTCTGAAACCTAAAGTAATATTGTCACCTCATAAGCATGTGATGACAGGAGGGTTTCACTAAGATGATAGATTATAACTGGTAAAGACAACTCAGCGGTTCAAAATGGTCCATTTTTACTATTTAAATAAAGGCTCCCATTGGAGCTTACCTTTTCTAGATGGCACGGTAGCTGTTGATGAAGCACTGGAGTTCCAAGTCGTGCAGTAAAAGCCAACGCAAGAGCAAGAGTTCAAGAATTAGAGAGCAGGAGTCTGACCAAGAGACCACGAGATGCAGGTTCTGGTGCTCTTTGTATAGTCAATCATTTCCTATAGGAAGCCATTCATTTCCTATGGAGTTAAGCAGAACAATATGTTCTAGAACATTCCATCTTATGCGCATCCCCTTGGTGATGTGCAAAACGCACATAGGATTCCGGAAGTTTATGAGCTGTGACTCCCCATAAAATGCCCCCAGTGGAAGTGGTTAGCCGCTAAAATCCTGTTATATACTAGCTGTGCTCATCTGCCAAGAAAGTGTATGAAATGTAAGCATATATCAAAATTTAATTGAACGCATAATTTAGACCAAAGTGTCCAGAAATATGAATGTCCAAACCTTCTGTGGATCCTTGCGCTTCTCAACAACAATCGTAACAATAGCTGAGTGGACAAAATTTCACATCAGATATTGAGGTTGAAGCTGAGACAGATGCTTATTTCACATACTTTTAATAGGTAGTGCTTAATGTCTCTTCTTACTACACACAGAGCCACAGGCATGTGGCACATGCAATGAAATGATATTTTGAAAAGGAATTTTAGGAAGGAAACACTCAGGCTTAAGTGTAAGGTGCTTCTCTGGTATTTGCCAGTTATGAGGACTGAGGAAAACTCGGAAGAAACCTAAGCCCGGGAGCACAGCCCTGGTGTGATTTGAACTGAGTACCTCCCAAATATGAGCATCATGTGTTACCATGGAACTATCTTAATCAGTTTTATCCAGTTGGCAAACCTTATTTAACTGATAGTGTTAAAGAGATGGAAAGTCATTGGACTAAATATGTTGATTTACAAGTGTCTATACTAGAAAAAATTGTGATTAATTGCAATCCTCAGGCAGGTTAATGTTTTCCCTTTTTTCTTTCTTTTCTTTTGATTACTTTTTTTTTTTTTTTTTTTTTTTTTTTTTTTTTAAAAAGCTTGCAAGGACAAGTACCATGTAACTAGGCACCAGCAATTCTGGTCAAGGTATTTAATTTATTCCTTTTATCATGTCAAAAACCTCGAAAAGCCAGCATTTATTTTTAAACACCAGCAAGTAATAATATGAATGAATTTAATAATTATTTTATTTAATGTTCTTATATAAAACTGCAACCAAAAATCAGAACTTTAAAGGCTACATACAACATCAGGCACCAATACAAGACCTCCAGCATCAAGGAGTGTGCAAATAAGGATCATACTTGTTTGAGTACATTATTCTTCCATTATTTGCTCTGTTTTAGTTACTGTATGGTCATTTCTCAGACAAGATTTTATGCACACATTTGTAATTGTGTTTAAAAAGGAACAAAATGTACATTATTCATTTTTGGCATATTATAAAGTTTGGGGCAACAACGTATTTCCAGTTGCAATGAGGCACTAGATTTAACATAGTTATTATGCACATATGTACTAATTAAGCTTGCCCTGCACAGTCAACAAATGTTCACTTTTCTGGCTTAAAAACCAGAATTATTAAATGCAATTAATTTGACATGAGACTTTTCACAGCTCCTGCAAGTGTGTCTTTGTTGATCGGACAACGAGTATACTCTGTTGCACAGTTCCCTCCACTTCTGCCGAAGTTCACTGCTTGTTGTAAACTTGTACCATCCAACATGAAGTCAACAATAGAGTTGCTGTTTTAAGAGAAATGAAAAAGATCATATTATTAATTCAATCTATTTTGGTTTTCATAACTGTTAAGTAAGTTTTTTTAATAATTCCCTCTTGAAGCTATATGTGTTACAATTTTAGCAGAATATCCCTGGTTACATTTAACAAGCAATATGGCCAGAATTCACATTTTAAATTTTTATGATTAGAGAAAGCAGTGTTAAAAACTGGAATGAGAATTTAAGTTTCACATTGACATCTAGGGCAATTATGTCACCAAAATGTTTAATTTACATAGTGTTATAGGCATTATTTGTACAAATTACTTTATTAGAAAGGCATTTAATATGCTAAGGAAGATTAGCAACTTCCAATACAAGTCCCCAAAATATCATGCTAGGTCCATAAGTACAAGGCATGCCTACACTAGTCACAAACCACCACATGATTTGTATAGTAACAGGAATGCATTGACATACAGGCAGAGGAGAATGGCACAAACTGATATAGTATGGTAAATTACGGTATCCACTTTATTGATGTTTAATATATAGTATAGACCTGATAACATATGTTTGATCTGCAAGCTCCCCCTCCACCCGTTTTGCATAGTCCTGCATACATGCTAAAGCACCTAGTATATTTTTAATTTAAATTTAAAAACCACTTAGAAAATTCCCTCTTATTTACAAAGTCAACTAAAATTATACCCCTAAACAAAAGCTTTACACCAAAAATGTATAACCTGTATTTAATTATTGGAACACAAAACAGTTACAGCTTTGAAGTATGTACATAAAAATAAAAGGTTCACTCCTAAACCTAAAGGTAATTCTTATATACAGCATAATCCTGAAGGAGCAAGGAACATATTGGGCAGATGATGTTGCTCGAACAAACTCATTTTATACACGCACCCATCCTTGTTTGTGAGCATTTTTATATATGGCAAAGTAGCACCATTAACAACATAATTTGCTATGAGTGCCAATAAAATATCAGTAATTCAATATTGCCAAACGAAAATGTCGCTAAAACGAATATTTACAATAGGCCTCATACGTCCTAGTGCTATGCCATGATTCATTGGGCTTTAGCTTCACATATCCCTTGGCTATGCCCTTGTCGTTTTGCAGCTTAAGTTCCTCAATCCGTCACTATGCTTTGTGACTTAGGGCCTTCAACCCCTTAGCAATGCTATATAGCTTCTTTTGCTATGTCCAGGCTGTGAATGTGGGCAATGCATGGAGAGAAAAGGACAGAAGAAATAATATTGCCATGATGCCTCAGGTGAGAAGTCTGTTACATTTATGAAGGAAAGGGATACAGAAGTGACAAAAGTGAAAAATCTGATGTGTACCATTCACATGACTTTCTCCATATCCCTGAAACAAATAATTCTTAAAAAGCTTATGCTTTTATTTACTTTATGCTAATCAGAAAAAAATAGCAGAAATAGTCTAATTACTCGCTTCCTTGTAAGTAGAAGCAAAATAAGGGACAACTGTAGGTTAAAGTGATAGCCAAAAGCTGGTTGCTATGTCAATGAAGTTCCTTTGTCTATATGGATAGGAGTTGACAAGTTCCTGTATGAGAAAAGTATACGTTTTTCATAGCAGAAACCAAAAATAAGGAATGTCACAAAAACGACGAACTCCACGAAAAAAATGTATATAACATAAATTGTGTGTTTTAATGTGCTCTACATTTTTTGTGCAGTAAGTTTTTGTCCATCTCCTAAGGTTTAGCAGTTATTCAAAATTTAGTAAAATTCATTCAGAATAAACTACTCTTCAGAGGCTATTCCCAGAAAATTCAAGATATACATTTTATTAGTCAGGTAAATATGTTTAATATCCGAAATTTTAATCAAAATCGTTAGAGCCATTTTTGAGAAATTCAAAATTTTTGAAAAAAGTTCCATGTAGTTGGGGGTGGGGGGAGTTTTCTCAAAATCTTCGTGTCACATCCCTGGAAGATACTAAACTTAAATACCAAGTTTGGTATTTTACCGACTTTTCGTTTTTGAGTTATCGTGTTCACAGACACACGGACACACACACACACACACACACACAGACCTTTTTGTGAAAATGCTTTTTTTGGATATTGGGGACTCTAAAACATATATTTCCGGTGAAATCTCGGTATCAAATTTTTTGGTGGAGTGCAATATTTTCTCTATACACTATGTACATAGTGCGTATGGAGAAAGTAAAAAGTTATGATTACAAACACTTTTTAAGTGAAAAATATAAGTGAATAAGTGTTACAAAATGTTATTAGTGTGTATTCTCCACATTTTGGTACTGAAATAGTACTAATGTGATGAAAATGTTGATTAGTAGCTATCCCCTAAGTTCTGGGTTAATCCAAATAAAACATAATAATAAATAATATTATTTCATCTCTTTCAAAATTTAGCAATTTTTATAATTGTGATAATAAGAATTAGATCATGTAATCAACCACATTTTATTGCCTAACAAGCATGATGTAGAACTCAATATGTTACCAGTACAACTTCTATTACTTCACTTACTTGGAAGCAGAATCCATGATAACATCCAAACTGGATGCATCACCATGTGCAACTTTGTCCCTCGCCAGCCTGACATAAGAGCACAAGACACGCTGCATGCAAGAGGAAGAATCAATGTTATGTTGTGCCAATGTTTCATCCACCCGAGACAAAACATCTATCAAGCTGGTGCTGTTGGAACTAGGAACATCTTCACCTAAATATTAATTGTACATAAAAACATAAAAGATTAGCACTACTTGCATTAACAGTGTAATACAGCTACTTGTTCTGTTGAATGAATGAAAAAAAAACAAAAACAAACAAAAAAAGGCCAACTTTAGTTATTTAAAGAAAAAAACTGCTGAATAACAAAAAAGTTTTGAAATATTGCCTAAATGGAATGATTTTAATTTACATATCTAAATAAACTCTGCTTTTGAAATTAATTTAATGCTTATATGAATGTGAACATTGGAGACAAAAACCCCATCTAGTTTTTTTAATCGTGCAGAATCAAAAATTAACTGAGACAATCTACTACAATGTCCAACTGACAACAACAACAAAAATCAAGGAAGTTAGTGTCCCTATTTTTCAAGAAAAAATTATGATCTCTTTGCCAAAGTGAAAGAACCACTGCGAGGGATCTGGTACAACACCAGAGGTGACAGTATCCATGATATAGGGCGGTCAATAGGGACATCATGAGAAATAGACGCACAGATGTATCACCTTCCGAACATTTAATAAAAGGTCATAAATAACGGGAGCGATTATAATATTGAAGTGTTGTAACTATAAGTACCTCTGAGAACAATATCATTCCAAAGAAAAACATTGTTCTCATTACTTTTTATCCAGCCCTTGTAAAACATTTGAATGAGAAGTTGAAAAAAACACAGTAAATCAAAGAAACACCCAAATAATGAAATGGATCTCGCGCTTCTAGATGAGGTGGATATAAGGATGCAACTAGACGTTTGGCTACAGAGCTTCACTTCGTAAACAGCACGAACAGGTTAACAAAAATAGATATATTTTATCCCGTCTGATAGATTGCGTGAAGTTCTGTGGTGCGTTTGAACTTGCGCTCCGCGGCCATGACAAATCCGTTGGTTCAGACAATCTTTGTTATATTTCGTGGTTTAGTTGATTTTGTAGCCAGCTTGAATATTGTGATGAAAGAACATTTAGAATCTGCAACTGTTTTTATGGGTACATTGAAGACGATCCAAAACTATATAGATACTTGATGCTGTGCTCACAGTGTGTCAGTTTTATAATGAACGAAATTAATGCAGCTGATCACTTAGCCATCCAAGCAGATGAAATAACACATAATGTAACAAAAATGCAAATGGTGTTTATATTTCGCTATCATATTAATGGCGAAATGCAAGAGCGATTTTGGCGTTTCTTTCAAGCGCTCTTTCATACGACCGAAGGTATAAAGCTCTGTGATTTTGAGTGAACTAAGTTAGGAATTAATAAAACTCCTGAAAAGCTAATTTGTCAAACATTTGATGGTGCAAGTATAATGAGTGATGCGCCAACTGGTGTACAAGCGCACATAAAAAAATATACACTCAAGCTAATTTTGTTCACTCTTATGCACATGTTTGAAATTTGATCATGCAGAAAGCTACATCGCATATAGCAGAAGTGAAGCTATTCTTTAGTAATATTCAGGGCATTTCTTCATTTTTCAGCCACTCTAGTAAGCGCACAGAAGTACTAATTAGAGATGTTAAACAATGTTTACCAAAAGCAGCTCCAACGCGTTGGAATTTTCAGGCGCGCAAAGTTAATACAGTGCTTGAAAATAGAGATATTCTTATCAAATTTTCCGAACAATCTGCGAAACAGAAAACGATCAAAACACTGTAAGACAGGCTACTGGTATCATCAGTTTGCTCAATGATGCTACTTTTGTACTCTGGCTGAACTTCTTCCGTTCGATCAGATTTATGGGAAGCTGATGACGAAACTCCAGTTCCTGCCAAGCGGCAGAAAACTATTGAGCAACGAAAACGAATCGCCGCTTTGAAGACATGTGACATTATTGTATGTAAAGCAGAAGAAAGATTTCGTTTCACGGATCATTTAGCAACTGCCAAACTGTTCCAGGTATCAGATTTTGAAGGGTTTTGCAGTCGGTTTGCGATTAAGAATGTTGCGGCAACTGCAAAAACATTCCCGAAAGTGGACAAAGCCGTACTCAAAACCGAGCTTGAAGTGCTATACTCAAGAGTAGACTTGCGTAACTTTTGCAACTTTTTCTGCGTAGCAATATGCAAGCAATATTCCGGGAATTTATTTATTAAGCATTATTGTTACAATTACAATGTCGACAGTAGAAAGTGTAGAAAGTGAAGGGTGCTTCTCTACTTTAAACCGCATAAAAACGTTCCTGAGGAATACAGCAAACCAGGATGCATAGCTTTGGCTATGCTTTCCATTAAAATAAAATGGTGCGTTCGATTCCGGACTTCAACTAGCTAGTTATTGATGATTTTTCTCAAACAAAGGATCGAAGGATGGAATTTACCTACAAACAGAAAGGTTAGTGTATTTATAAGTTAGCATTGCATTTGGCCACTACTAGTTTATAGTATCAACCCATTTTTGCAAAACCTTAAATTGTGCCCCACCAGATAATTTGACCAGGAGCCGCCACTGCATTTGATCTAAATTTCTTACATTGTTACACAGAGATTATGTACAAGGGCGTGCTGAAAAGTAGTTCTCCAAATTTGTCATTCTGTTCGCAATATAGGTGGAGGTAACACATGACATGTATATTACTTGGTCATCCTTCCCGCTTCACTAACACAAGTTATAACCTTCTGGCGTTAGAGGGCTCCGTTTGTAGCGTGAAACATGGCGGTGTGCAACGCGACTATGACGGTACTTCAGAAACAGCGTGCTGTAATCGAGTTTCTAACTGCAGAAAATGTGCCTCCAACTGAAATGCATAGAAGAATAAAAGCTGTGTACGGTGACAAGTGCATCATCGACATCAGTATTGTGCATCGCTGCAACATCTGCAAGAATCGAACACCTTGGGATCACTATCATAGACCATCCTCCATACAGTCCTGACTTGACCCCATCCGATTTTCATCTGTTTCCTAGACTTAAACAACACCTTCGAGATATCCACTTTGATACTGATGAAGTGGTGCAAGCAGAGGTGAGGATATGGTTCCGTTAACAAGGTCAAACATTCTACAGTGATGGTATACACAAACTGGTCTCTCGTTGGGAGAAATGTGTTCATCGCCAGGGTGATTATGTTGAGAGTAGACATGAAGAATAAAGATGTAGAATGGTAATACAGTTTGTTTTATTCCAAACGTTTTAAGGGTGTTACCGGAAAAAAAATAATCGGAGGCATTAATTTTCAGCACGTCCTCGTACATATACATTCAGATAAGGTTCGATCTATTAGTAACAGAGTGAAGATAATAGAATTGGCTTTGTATTAGCGATATGTAATGCGTATTCATCGTGTGTTAATTCTGTGAACGAAAAGTTCACAAAGAAGTAAAATGGCGATATGGAGCTATACCGGTCAAAAAAGCGGTGCAATGGCGATCAATTTGAGAATTCTTCAGAGGAAGAAGACACTCCTGACGACTATGTGATGATGACTCCCAAGTTTTCAATGAATAACATGAAGCTTGTTTAGTATACGGAGAACAAGAAATAAGAACAAAAATATGGTATCAAAGTGTGTCACGTGCACGTTGGGCCCATGCTCTCTGTAGTGGATGCAGGGGCGTATTTACGAGGAAGGGGTGAACAGGACTGGAACCGCCGCCCCCAAAATCCACCCTCCCCAAAAAAAACTTAGGTATAACTTCTTCCTTTCTTTTTAAACCTAAAAGTGGCACATTCATTGAAAACATCATAAGCCGTCATAAACATCTTTCTGGTATAGCACAAAAATAAATAGATATATTTAACTTAATATAAAAAATATAAAAGAAGAATATTTGTGGTCTTTGTACGGATTAGTCGCTCACCCATTGGACTCTCCAACCAGAACTGCTATTCCTACAACTACCTACAACATCTCTGCCTGTTGGTTCAGCGCTACTTGTATGTATAGCATTAGTGTTGTGTGTATCATGGTTAGGGGTGGTGACTTTTCGCAATTGCGATATAGTGCGAAATGTTCATAAAGTCTTGTAATCTCGTATTTTCATTTTTCACGACTTCTAGATCACATTTTAATGTGTTTTGAATGTGATAAAATGCGAAATTGACTCAAAATGTGAAAATTATACTAAAATGCAATATAATTGCGAAACCGGCGATTTTTAAAAAAAAAAAACACTTTCTTTGTTTATTTTCTTCCAGAAATTGCATCTGATGAGTTTATGCACCATTGGAATGATATTATAAATCTGAACTTGGCATACAGAAATAAATCAAATCATAGTTATCAAATTTAAATAATAACCATATTTTCTTGTTAACAAATATTAAAGACAGGGGCTCCACTTTAATTACAAGAATTAGTATATAAATCGTATACAAAAAATGAGGATATTGGCCTTATGTGTACATTATTGACACATTATTTTTATCTCATTTGCTTACTGTTTATGTCAACAATATTTTATTGTTTTGTCATTGTTATGAGTATCAGTGCCATTGTTATTGTTGAGAGTTCAGTTCCTGTTTATTAATATTGTCTTATTTATGTCACATTAAAGCTTTTTTATGAGACAAGATCTGTTTATCAAGATCAATTTCAAGGTGTGTTTTTCTTCAAAAGCTATAAAATGCTTAATTGAAAATGTAGTAATGCTATAAAATGCTAAATTGAAAATCTAGTAATACTATAAAATGCTAAATGCTGAGACAGTACGTGTGTAACAGGCTTAAAAGTTATCTAAAAGGGATATATAAATTATAGGCAATATAATATAATATAATATAAATTATACTAAGAAGGGGCAAATGTACGTTGAAAATGGCTAGGGAAGGAATATTGTAAAAAAAAAAAAAAAAAAAAAAAAAAAAGGCGAGGACAAACAGTTGTCACGATGCTGACAAGTGACACAGGTAAGACAGTACCGTTAAGGGAAGGACATTGAACTGAGGCGGTGAGGTTACAATGCTCGAGGGTAGACATAACAAAGCAAGATAAATGGTTCTTTTGCTGGTCAAGTAACACTTTTTGAACATTAGAAATGGAACATCCGCGGAGCTAAGACATGATAACTGAGTCCGCGGTAGAAATGAACGGGTTACATATGGCCGCGATAGAAAGTGTTGATTTGACGCACCAGCAGACACGCAAAAGTGATAAGAAATGATAGGCGCGGTCGAGTAAAGCGTAACTTAATATTAGACATTTTAGGAGGAATGCGTGTGCGTTCGACGGTAGAAAAGGCCGAACAAAATGAATAAATGAGTTCGATAATAATCTGGAACTCGAAGAAAATCACGTGTGTCTTACCACAACTGAGAAAGATGCTATGCTAACAAACTCCTGAGCTAGGGCACCCACATCCTCACACCATTCCTAAATATCCAAGACCTGTACGTGGGATACGAACCCCGGACCCCTATGTTACCGTCGCAATGCACAAATCAAAATGCCACATTTCTTATTTCAAAATGCTAAACATCACTACCATGGTACACGATGTAGTATGCTCCTTTCCTTTGATTCGTTGATCCGTTACGCTAATTAATTTACCCACTTTGTTCATTATTCATTTTAATTGGCACGGGGGGGGGGACCGTAAAGCTGACGATACCGGTATAAGCCTGACATTCCCCTTTTTACTTTCTCTTCACATGCTATGTACATAGTGTATGGAGGTCGCCCTCCGTGGTGTAATGGTTACCATACTAACTTCATATACCCAAGGTCGCGGGTTCAAACATGGCGGAGGAAGTGGATTTTTTCGGGTGTAAAAATCCTTAGCATGGCTTCCTTCGGAAGGGAAGTAAAAATGTTGGTGCCGTGTCGTAGATTTACGGCACGTAAAAGAACCTCAAGCCTGATAGAGAGGCCTCTGAGCAAAATTAAGCGGTCTTTCACGCCCAATTTAGAATGGGACGCTGAGAGCCATAGTAGTTAAAGAGCGTCCATAAATAACACTACCTACACAGTATATACAGAAGGTATTCTATTGCACCCAAAAATTCGATACCGAGATTTCACCGGATATACATGTTTTGAGATCCCTGGATAAAATCCTTTTTAGAAAAATGTCGTGTGTGTGTGTCTGGGCAGCATAGCTCAATAACGAAAAGGCCGTCAAATGCCAAACTTAATACTTAAGTTCAGTATCTTCCAAAGATGACACGAAGATTTACAAAAAAATTCCACCTTCCCAACTACCCTTCACATGGGAAACATTTCGAAAATTTGGTTTTCTCAAAAATAGCTCTAACGATTTTGAATAAACTCTCTTATATTTAAGATAATTACATGACAAATAAAATGTATATTTTGAACTTTCTGGGAATAACCTCTGAAGAGCTGTTTATTATGGATGAATTTTCCTGAATTTTGCATAACTGCTAAACCGTAAGAGATAGAAAAAAAACTTACTACACAAAAAAAGTAAATCTTTGTAAAACACACAATTTACTTCATATACATTTTTTTTCTAGGAGTTTTCGAGATATTGCTTGTTATTGGTTTCATTTTTAATGTAGTTAAAACTTTTCTCATACGGGAACTTGTCAACTCCTGGCCATGCACAGAAACGTATTTCAATCCCATAGCAAACACATTCTAAAACATTTGATTGTCAGTTTAACCTGGTGCATTCTTATTTCCCTTCTACTTACTAGGAAGCAAGTAATAAGACCATTTCCGCTAATGTTTATCTCCATTAGCATGAAGTAGATAGAGGAATAGCTTTTTAACAATACTTTGTTGAGATATAGAGAAAGACATGTGGATGGAACACATCAGATATTGCATTCCATCCAAAAATTCGATACCGAGCTTTCTCCGGAAATACACGTTTTAGGGTCCCCTGAGTCCAAAAAAATATTTTCAGAAAAAGGTCTGTGTGTGTCCGTGTGTCTGTGAACACGATAACTCAAAACGAAAAGTTGGTAAAACACCAAACTTTATATTTAAGTTTAGTATCTTCCAGGGATATGACATGAAGATTTTGAAAAAAATATCCCCCCACCCCAAACTACCCTTTACGTGGAAAAAAATTTCGAAAATTTTTATTTTCAAATGGCTCTAACGATTTTTATTAAAATGCTGAATGTTTAAGATATTTTTATGACAAACGAAATGTATATCTTGGATTTTCTGGGAATAGCCTCTGAAGACCTCTTCATTCTGGATTACTTTTGTATAACTGGCAAACCGTAAGAGATAGACAAAAACTTACAACACAAAAAAATGTAGATCTCATTAAAACACACAATTTACGTTATATACTTCTTCTTCTTCTTTTTTTTTTTTTTTTGTAGAGTTAACCACTTTTGAGAAATTCCAGGTTATTAGTTTCAATTTTAGCCACTTAAACTTTTCTCAAATGGGAAGACATGTTTCTTCTCGTTTTTCGTTTTGTTTGTTTACTCCTGAAAAGCAAAGAGATTGAAATTTCAATTGTTTCACATAGGGACTGGCTTTTAAAGGGTGAGACTATTGCTTTAGCCTGTGCATTTTCTTATATTCCTTCTACTTACAAGGAGCTAGTAATAAGACTAATTCTGCTTAGGTTTATTTTGATTAGCATGATGTAAATAACAGATTAATCTTTTGAATAAAAGGTTTGTTTGCTGAACAGCTAGAGGACATCATGTGAATGGAACACATTAGATGATTTCCCTTCTGCTTACAAAGGATCACTAATAAGGGCAATTTCTGCTAATGTTTATCTCGATTAGCACGATGTATATAGATCATTATGGATTTTAACAAGTTGTTACAGAGAAAGTCATATGATTATAACACATACAATTCTTTTTTCTTTCTCTATATGTACTATGTACATTGTGTATAGAGAAGGTATTGTATTGCACCGAAAAATTAGATACCGAGATTTCATGGGAAATATATGTTTTGAGACCTCCTGAATCCAAAATAAAGCATTTTAAGAAAAGTGTCCATTTGTGTTGTGTGTGTGTGGAGGGGGGCAGCATAGCTAAAAATCCAAAAGGTAAGTTAGGATGCAACAGGAAGACTTTCAAGAAAATCCTCCCTACCCATACTATCCTTTACGGGAACATTATCTGAAAATTTTGATTTTCTCAAAACTGGCTCTGACGATTTTGATTACAATGCTTTATGTATAAGCTATTTTTTTGACAAATGAAATGTATATCTTGAATTTTCTGGGAATAGCCTCTGAAGACCTCTTCATTCCAGCTGACTTTTATATAACTGCCAAACCATAAGAGATATACAAAAACTTACTACACGAAAAATGTAGATCTCATTAAAACATACAATTTGTTTTATTTACTTTTTTTTTTTTTTTTTTTTTTTTTTTTTTGTAAGTTAGCCACTTTCGAGAAATTCCAAATTATTGGTTTCATTTAAGCCACTTAAACTTTTCTCAAACAGGAAGACATCTTTCATATCGTTTCTTGCTGGTTTACTCCTGCAAAGCAAAGAGATTGGAATTTCAATTGTTTCACATAGCGACTGGCTTTTCAACGACAAGATTATTATCAGTTTTTTTCTGACTACGTTGTACTTAAATCTTTACAATTTTTAAATGTATGCAGAAAGAAGGAATTTCTAACACAAATTTTTTGTTTAATATAACCTAATTAACAAAAGCTTCTTAAGCTAAATCCAGTTCCCATAAAACAGACATTTATCTTTAAGTTTAGAGGAATTTAGAAACAGCAGCATTCAAATTATATGGGTACATTCGTGGACTTCATTTTTAACAAGACTTACACTTTTTACTTTCTCTAGCCCACATGTTCAATATACATAGTGGAGATAGAAGGTATTGTATTGCACCCAAAAATTTGATGTCAAAATTTCCCTGGAAATATATGTTTTGGGGTCTCCTGAGTCCGAAAAAAACATTTTTAGAAAACAGTTCCTGTGTGTGTGTATGTGAGAGAGACAGAGAGAGAGAGAGAGAGAGAGAGAGAGAGAGAGAGAGAGAGAGAGAGAGAGAGAGAGAGAGAGAGAGAGAGAGAGATTAATTATTGTTAACATTATATTTATCATAAAAAAGTACTTTAACTTCCATTAATTGCAGAGTTCTCATTTTGTGTGAGGCCGTGATACCAGTGATAGCTTTCTGAAAGAGTGATTTTTTAATTAGATCATGGATATATTACTAAATGTCTCTCCCTTGATTAGAATTACTTCCAAATATTTCTTGTTGAAGCCACTCCAAAACTGAAAGTAAGAGAGCTAGTCTTCCTTGTATAGATGTCCACATTTAGGCCAGAAGAATATTCTTGGTGGTTCTAAATCCACAATAAATTTTAATAGATTCAGGAAAAAATTGTCTTATTCTGTCCATTACAGGGGATGCCACAACATGATTTTTAAAAGTAGTTTGCCATCCATGAATTAATCAAGTCATCAATTAGTCTTAATTAATTGATTTTTCCACATAGATTGTGTGTAGGACAGGAGTTGGAAAGGTAGAGTCAGATTGAAAAATTCAATGTCATAGGTGGAATTTGAATCATAGATCTCCCAGTCTTTGCTTGCACTAACTACTGAGCGACTGTGACAACATACCAACATGACATTAAATTCCCAAACTGCTTCAAATGTTTTGCAGTAAACCACAAATATGGAAGAAATTCTGGAGCTTCAAGTTTGTCCTAAACTTAAGCCTAAAGAAAGATGTAATATAAGCCTAAGTACCTACTCCCAGTACTATCATATGTATGTCAAACCTGATCTTTAACAAAAAAAAACAAATGATCAAGCTCAAAATTATCCAGTGAACAGACCTGGAGAGGAAATTACTGCACATAAAAATCTTAATGTGTTCCATTCACATGACTTTCTCTATATTGAGCGGGTGTAAAAGCCTACTATAGCAAGATGCTCTCCAAGGCAGAAAAGAGCTAATGCATTACCTAAAGAGAGTTCCTGACAGTAGTAAGTGCTGGAACACTTCCACAAATACCTGTATGGACAGACATTCCACCTGAGAACTCTCTGCCCTCACGATGCTACCCAGAAAAAGTGTTATATAAATCCTACCAGACCAAATGCGACTCACTGTAGACCAAGGAAGGGTATACTCAGAGCGGGAGTCATCTGATGGAAAGCCCAGAGAGAGCAATTGTTTCTCCCTTGAAGTAAGGTGATGGAAGTCTTGGAGGAAATATATGAGGGGACTTTAGGAGGAAATCTTGGAGCCAATCAAAAGCACCAACAATGGTACTACTTGTTGAGACTTTGGGCATACACTGAAAGAAGTGCTGCCAATGTCACGTGAATATGGCAAGTCGCAGACCATAGGTCAATATAATGTGGGAGCACTCTTCAATTCTAGAGCCTTTGACATAGCTGGACCATTCCTTGTTCCTCACAGAGGTAAAAAGTATTTATTGCAAAATTATGGCTATTGGCCAGAGGAGTATGTTATTCCTAACCAGGTGACTCACAGGAGGCCAAGACCATCATGAACTGCCTCATAGAGGAATTGTACTGCTGCTTTGAAGTACCTTTGGAGCTACATAGCTCAGAGCACCAATTTCAGGTCTAATCTTTTGAGGGAAACACTGAAGCATTTTGGAGTGCACAAGATGTATACAACACTTCTCCACCCACAGTCAGCCCGCATGGTTGAGAGGTATATCAAGACTCACATTGTAGCCAATCACCAGAGAGACTGATATATCAGGGTACTGCTTTTCTGGATATAATATGGTCACACCTGCATGTAATTACATATGTAGTAAAGGCCGCTGCTTCTGGAAGTTTCTTGCTACTTTAAGTAGGAGGTATAAGAAGGAGGGCAACCAGGCCCAGAAGTTCAGACAGTGACTTTGGAGAGTACACTTCTCGGCCCTCTACTTTTTATAATCTATGTCAATGACCTCCCAAATATCTCAGAAGAGAAAATATTTATATACGCTGATGATACTTCAATAGTAAATACAGATATTAGCCCAAAGTTCTGGAAAACACGACAATAAGTAATACAACACTAGTTATACAATATTTTAGGCTTAATAACTTACATATAAACTTAAATAAGACAAATTACATGTAGTTTCCAACTCCAGAGAACAGCTCAACCCCAAATACAAAGATAGTTATTGAAAACAGGGAGGTAAATGTAGTTGACAGTGCAAATTTTCTAGGATAAAAATCTGACATGGGACAAACACATTGACTATATATGTAACGAATTGAGTTCAGGATTATTCATAATGAAGAAAATGACAAATATAGTGGATGTTAACACACAGATAATGTTATATATGGATTAATGTACCTGCATCTCTCATATGGGATAACTATGTGGGGACATTGTGCTAAAAATACACTAACCGAGTATTCCTTCTCCAGAAAAGAGCAATAAAACTAATTTTGAGGATGAAACACACAGATTCATGTAGGCAAACCTTCAGAGACCTAAACATTTTAATAGTATATTCACTATACACATATGAAGTAATAGTACAATTGTTCAACAGGCAAGATATAGGTAAAACAAACAAATGCATAAACATTGCACTAGAGGAAATACAAATTTTCATATACAATCACATAGACTAGAAAAGTATAAAACCAAACCTACTGCTGAGCTCATGAACTGTATAATAAACTCCCTGCTTATCTGAAAACTGTTAATGATTTAAGATATTCAAGAAAGATTTAAAGAAATTTTGTACTGAAGGATGTTATTTTCAACTAACGAATATCTTAACTAATACTGACAAAACAAATAGTATTTATATAATACAAGTGGTATTTATATAATACAGTAAGTAATTATGAATTGTAAAATGTTATTTTAAAAACAGTTTTTGTAACTCCATGGCACGACAGCTCACGGGGAACCTTGGCCTACCGCCCGGCCGCTGTGTCCCCCATCTCGGTCCACTACAGACGTCATGGAGGGGTGCAGTATTGGAGGGTGAGACGTGGTCAGCGCTTCGAGTCCCCCCGGCCGATTAATGCGGTCCTTATGACCTGGAGCCGCTACTTCTCCATCAAGTAGCTCCTCAATTGGCCCCCCAGGGACCTTATGAGGCTGAGTGCACCCCGGGCCAGGTCTCCCAGCGGGGGAAAAATCCCCACACCGGTACTGGGGATCGAACCCAGGTCTCCCGTTTGGTAAGCAGCAACGCTACCACTGCGCTAAGGAGACGACCCAAACAGTTTTTGTATGTATTAAATTGTATATTTTATTGTACCTACATATTTAACCTGACAATGCTTTGAATATGGTTGTATTCTTTTAAGCAGATAAATGAATGAATGAATTAGAGGTAGTGGTCAATCACGTATGAACATCGAAGCAACAAGAGATAACATTGTGCTACAGCATTGAATTAAAGACATTTTTTATTTATTTTTTGTAGTTTAATGTACTTTAACCTAAAAGTCATACCGGACAATGAATGGAATAGGTGAAATGATTTTCAAGTGAGTCTGGTTCTATAAAGTTTATAGTACCCAACATTTGTAATGACATTTATTGTAATCAACAAAATTATAATAAAGAAAGATTTTTTTTTTTACAAAACTGTTCCTTCAGGGTACACTATTCACTTATACAAATATGATAAAGAAATGATTATTGTAGTTTTTGAAACAGTATGAAAATGAATTTGAACAAGTAATCTTCTTATAAAAATTAAATGAAAAATGTAAAACTTATTAAAAATAAAATATGATTAAATAAAACAACATTGAAAACTACTTACGCCGATAGCCATACCCACTATAACTAGGATGTTGGGTGTGTTGGCTAGACAGTAGATGGATAATCTTAGGCAGAATGATAACAGCTCCAAAACCAATTAGAGCACCTAGAACTACGCCACCCAAATCTAACTTAAGCTGTCCATTCAGTCCTGTTACTCCTGTTGAACCAGTATTCTGTAATTGCCATACATAAAGAATTAAACAATACTAAACTTATGTACATATATCATATAAATACCATATAAGTTCCAATTTTAATTCATTATATGAAAATTACATTATTACGAATAATCTGTAATGCTTATAGCAGACAGCCATGCAAAGAACTATTTCAAAAATTGGGCATCCTCACCTTACCTTGTGTTTATATATTATCCATTTTAAAATTCTATGCAGTTAATCGAATAGTTTTATAACAAACATGGAAATTCATAACATTAATACTAGACAAAAGGGATTAATTCATTGTCCCAATGCCAATCTTTGTTGCTTTCAGAAAGGTGTATATTATGAAACAATCAAGAAATTTAATGCTTTCCCTATTAATCTCAAAGAAAATGTTGGGAATTTCAGGACTTTTAAGGCCTCTCTTAAGGAGTACCTTTGCAATAAATCATTTTACTCTGTAGGTGAATATTTAAGTGACAAATCTGTCTGACAATACCATTAACAATCATTGTATTTATAAGTATTATAATGTATTGCATTTTGTGTATATTAGTGTGTTTGTTTTATATTAAAATCAAACTGCTGTATACTTTGACTTGTACGAATGTGTCAAATGAAGTTTTTAGTATTTAGCAATGACACAAGGTCTGTAAAGCTTGATGCTTTGAGATTTTACACTCTAGTACATAATTGTAAATTTTTGTATTGGAAATTATAACATATTTGTAAATATGTATCCTAATTGGTTGACATTTATGAAGAGTACATAATAAAATAATGATATTTTAGTTTCACATAATTACTAGTAGTAACTATTATGTCGATAATTGGAAAACTATCATTTGACATTACTTCAGTGTTACATATAATGAAATTATATTTATTTATACATTTTAACACTATTTTTGATACTCTTTGTTTTTATGTGCAAAAAAAAAAAGGGAAGTACACATGCTTTTATAGAGCACATTAAATATTGTACAGGCCTCAAAAGCAATTGGTGTGATTATATGTTCTATTCTGTTGTTTTTGTAACCCATGCTTTTAGCACTACATACATTGTTTTTTTTTTCATAGTATATAAACATATGTTTACATGTGTATGGACAAGTTCTATGTTCAGTGACTTCCTGGCCTAAACGAACCTACAGAATGCTTTCTAATCTAATCTAATCTTGAATATTTTTCCATAAAATAGTTATTCAAAAGGACAACTTTCGTTATAATATAGTTAAGAGACTATAATCATAATAGAATGGGGAGCCATAACACCTAGCAATTTATGCTGGAAAGTATTCCAAAAGCTGGAAAATGGAGAGATATGTGCAGTTAAACCTACATAAACTTACAAAAGGCATTTGTTGAAGCTTATGATATGAATTTTCAAGCAGACCAAGGTCTCATCACAAATATATCAAACCACAAGTGACATCTGCAGGAAAACTAGGAAATTCATCAGATGGTGATGGAGACAACATGTCTCTCTAATGCATTCAAAGTAACTCAAAACTTAGTGTGAAGTTATTATATGTGTGCTACATCAAAATAATACTTACAATTATACTATAATGATTCTCATTTGCATAGAAAAAAGGTAGCATTGTTACCAGAGAGAAAAGTCTGCTGTATTGCATGTTTATTATTTTCTTTTACAAACTATTCTTACAAAAGTTAATTCTTCTATTTACTTTTTATTAATAAAGATATACTTTCACTGCATATTTTCACATTTAGTTGTGTATATGAAGGATAAGTTAGATGACAGTCAAAAACTCAGATTTTTAAAATTTTATGACATCAAACTAGATTTGTTTATGGCGTTGCAAAACGTTTTTGATGGTATGTTTGTTCTTGTCCCAAGAGTTTTCATGTAAACCATTTTGCTTGTTTTTAATAATAAAACAAATAGTGCTATTTTTAATTTTTTTGGCTTTTTTCTACAAGAACATTCCATGTACCCAGGTGCACATTCCTATTCATGCTTCAAGTGTCAATTCACGGATTAAATAGTTCAATGACTTGTTAACAGATAGCATAGGTCTAAGTTCCAAGCAGTGGAGCCATCAAGTGTTCCAAGTGCCAATGTGCCAGTCAACTTTTTGGCTGTGTTGTGAGTTGGGCATGCGGTCGTACATTATTAGGTGTAATTTTACAGTAAATAATAACATTTTTAATTTCAGTGGTAGAGTCAGCAAAGCTTTAAATCCTTTTCATGTAGTTCCAATGAAAGAAAGTGATTTCTTTGATTTAAAGAATGTTGCTAATTCACTGATAACATTAAACAAGTGCAACATTTCAAAATGCACAATGCTAAAAATGTCAAAAACTCATCCCTCTAAAGCAGCTTACTCAACATCAGAACAGTGGAAGGTAGTTAATGTTTTAAAGAGAGAAAACTCAAAAGTTAATATAAAGCAAACTCTACTTCCGCTGAAAGATCAACTGCGTTTGTCAGTTGAGAAAAGAAACATCTCTCAACCATTTTGCCATTCCTTTCTGAAGAGTGTAGAGAGTTTTATGAGACATTGGTTTGAATCCCAGAGTAAGAGGTAAACAACTCAAGCAGTCTTCTTTTCAGTGTTTTGAGGTACTCCATTGTTGTAGTTTTTGTAAACAATATTACTGTTTTGTATTTTTCCCTTAAATGGATACCTAGTGCTTAGGAAAATGTTACATGTTACTACAAATAATTTTTACTTTTTCTACACATACTCTGTACATAGTGTATAGAGAAGGTATTGCACTCTACCCAAAAAATCAATATCGAGATTTCACCGAATATATATATTTGGGTCCCCTGTATCCAAAAAAAGGTCTGTGTGTGTGTGTCCGTGTGTCCATGAACATGATAACTCAAAAATGAAAAGTCGGTAAAATACCAAACTTGATATTTAAGTTTAGTATCTTCCAGGGATGCGACACGAAGATTTTAAGAAAAATCCTCCCACCCAAAACTACCCTTTATATGGAACTTTTTTCGAAAATTTTTATTTTCTTAAAAATGGCTCTAATGATTTTGATTAAAATATTTGATATTAAAGATATTTACTTGGCAAATAAAATGTATATCTTCAATATTTTGGGAATAGCCTCAGAAGCTTACTTTATTCTGGATGAAATGTATGGAATTTTGCATAGCTCCTAAACCATAAGAGATAGATAAAAACTTACTATACAACAAATGTAGAGCACGTTAAAACACACAATTTATGTTAATACATTTTTTTCATGGAGTTGATTGTTTTTTTAGATATTCCTTGTTTTTGGTTTCAGCTTTAAAACACAAACTTTTCTCATACAGGAATTTGTCATCTCCCATCCACACAAACAAAGGAACTTCAGCCACAGAGCAACAGATTTTGACTATCACTTTAATCCATGGTACTCCCTTATTTCGCTTCTACTTTTAAGGAAGCAAGTTATAAGACTATTTCTGTTAATTTTTTCTCGATTAACAAAGAAGTAAATAGTAACATAAGCTTTCTAACAATAATTTGTTGCAGAGATATAGAGAAAGCCATGTGAATGGAACCATAAGATTTTTTGTATTATTTCTCTCAAAATCTTTAAATAAAATGTGAAAACAGTTTGATTGGTACTTATAATTGATTTTTCCATAATGAGGCACATAGAATGCTCTTATTATCACTATTCTTTTTCTCCTTCACCATTGTATTTTTGGCATAACTTTTGTATACAAAATAATTGTAAAAAACTGCTCTCATACTGATTTTAGGCATATAATGTTATATACAAACATATATAGATGGTTTTTTACTGCTCCTGAAAATGTACACAATGGCACATGGAATGTTAGAAAATTTCCACTCTTCAAATATATAGTGTTTCTAAAGTTAATTGAAGCCGATTTTCCAATGAGCACAAGATCATGAGATTAATAAAATAGCTGATATTGCATAATGCAAGTATCAGTGCTAAATCAATTGTGGTGTTGAATTGTCGGTTGGAAAAGTTTTGGAAATATGATGGACAGACTCCTAGACTTCAAGTGCATTACTCAGAAGTTAGAAGGAAAGAAAATTGGTCAAGATGGAAACAGCAGATCACACTTTTGTTGAAGAGGGAGAAGGCACTGGACGTTGTATTGGGCATGATGGAATTGCATGAAAATGGAGACAACAAAACTGACTTTGAAAACAAAGATTTGGACACCTAGCTCATAATTTTGAGTGCTTAAAAAACAGCCAATGAAGAGCTAACATCTTCTTGTAGCACAGCAAAAGATATTTGTAATAAACTTTTATCTGTTTATGAGTAGAGTTCATGGCAGCGCCTCGATAGATTGATGGAACAGTTGTTTTTGCCAGAAAGGGGAAAAGAGAGAATTGCAATGCTAATTGCCCATTTACAGAAGCTGTTTAATGATTTTAATACTGAACTTTTGAGTCTTGGTAGTTGTGTAAGCTCCCAGAATTGTTGCTGATTGGTAGAGTTTTCTCTTTACTCCCGTCTGAGAGTATTTTGAGTTTAAAAGTGTTTAGGAGTGTCCCTATAAGTGACAGAACCTTGAATAATTTCACAGAAAGACTGCAGTTAATTGAAATGCAACTTCCTAATAACAATACCAATGCTAGACAAGAGACAACACTTGTTGTGAACAAGGCAAAGGAGAAGAAGAAGCCATTTACAAGTAGTAATAAAGGTCCTAAGTGCTACAAATACTTTAAATATGGTCATGTTGCTAGAAACTGTAAAATCGAGGGCAGGAACCCTAAGCAATAGGGAGATGTGTGCCTTAGGGATGCTTTTTTGACTTTCCACTATGCATTTCAGAAAAATTTGTTGAATGGATAGCAGGCAGTGGAGCCTCAGCTCATGTGACGAGCAATAAGAACTACTTTCATACATATGAACCATTTGCTGTTCCTAGGACTACAAAAGTCAGACACAGTGAAATTATAAAAGCTTATGTATGGTCAAGGCTTTATTGTGACCAAAATGAAAGTAAATATTTTATGGCAGATTAATCACTTAAAAGATGTTTGGTACATGGCAGAAGTTAGTCAAAACTTGTTTTCTATTAGTCAGGTATGAAATTAAGGCTTTGAATTTAAAGCAAAATGTAAATACTGGTATTTCAGAAAAATGGAATTGTCAAGTTAGTTGGTACTCGAACTCCAAGTGAACTATACACCTTGAATATGGAGATTGTGGTACCACAAAAATCTGTTGATGTTCTCATTGCTGAGGAGTCTGCAACCCTTCAATTGTGGCATGAAGGCTCTGTCGTCAGAATAAATGTCATATCAAGAATGTTTTACAGCATCTGGGTGTTGATGTCATGGTTCATGAGAAATTTTGTGAAGGATGTGTTTAAGAAAAACAGCATCGTCAACCATTCAGAAGAGGTCTAACTGCTCAAATTGATGTGGTGAATGGATTCATGCTGATGTTTGTGAACCCATACAGGAGGAATGCTTAGCATATCAACATATTTTCTATGCTTGAAGGATGATTATTTCAAGTTCAGGAAAGTTTTCTTTTTGAAAAGAAATGATAAAACTTATGAAGCCTTAAACACCTTTGTTAATGAATCAAAAGCAGCTGGACATCACAATCATATGAGGGGCATACTGAAAGTCATGAGCAACACTGTTTTACAATCTTAATATTTATTTTTAAGCCAAACCAAATACATCATCATAATCTACAGACTTTCTTTCACTTTTCGACATAGTCTCCATTGTTTTGCACACATTTTTCCCATCGTTCTACAAGTTTGAAAATGCCCTTGTGATAGAACTCCGTTCCAGCTGCCCGCAGACCCTGATGCACTGCTTTCCGAATATCCTCCAGCGTCTCGTAGCGTTGGCCACGCATCTGCTCCTTCACAGAACCGAAAAGATGGTAGTCGGAGGGTGCCAAGTCGGGACTGTAGGGAGGATGTGGAAGAGTTTCCCACCCTAATGCCCTGATCTTCTCCATAGTGGCACGGGCAGTATGCGGACGCGCATTATCCTGTTGAAGGATGATCCTCTTTCCAGGGTGTTTATCACGCAAAGCCCAACGGAGCTTCAGAAGTGTCTTGATGTAGCGGGCAGAATTTAAGGTTTGTCCAGGTTCAAGAAAGTCAACCAGAATGCAACCTTGTGCATCCCAAAAGACACTTCCCATAACTTTTCCTAAAGACTGCACTGTCTTCGCTTTCTTCTTCGATGGTGAGTTCAAGTGGTGCCATTCCATACTCTGACGTTTCGTTTCTGGCTCATAGTGATGGAACCAGCTCTCATCTCCAGTCACAATACACGTCAACAATTCATCACCATTATGAAATCTCTGAAGAAGGTTTTGTGCAATGGTTCTTCTCTGAAGTTTGTGGTCTTCAGTCAATAAACGGGGGACCCAACGGGCACAGACCTTTCGATAACCCAAGCTGTGGATCATTTCTTGTACTGCACTATGTCCTATTCCAAGTTGCGCAGCAATTTCATTCACAGTGAAACGCCTATCTCCTGTAATGAGCTCATCAACTCTTTCCTTGTTGCGTTCTGTAGAGGCAGTTCGAGGACGCCCGCTCGCTACGAGGCGCATTTTGCAGACTCATGTCTCCATCTTTAAAATGTTTCACCCATCTTCTAACACTGCTGGCACCCATGCAGACACCTCCATACACACGTTGAAGTCTGAGATGAATTTCAGGAGCAGATTTTCCTTCTTTCACAAGGAATTCAATGACAGCATGCTGTCGAAACGAAACATCAATGTCAGCCATTTTTCAAGCACCGTCTGTGGTCACGTGATAGAAGCTAATGATGTCACAATATGTCAACATGTGGCTTAAAGTCTGTAGATTACGATCCTGCAATTCGTTTCGTTACATTGTTGAAATTTAAATTTTTACAATGGGTTGCTCGTGACTTTCAGTATGCCCCTCGTTATTTTGTGATGGAGGAGGTGAATTTGATAATCATCTGGTCAAATCACTCCTCAGGCAACATGGGATAGCCTATCACATTACAGCACCCCAGAGTAAAATGGTGCTTAAGAGAATATAAACATTAGTAGAGGCTGCTCGTTCAATGATTCATTCAAAAGCTCTACTTATTGGATTGTGGACAGAGGGTATTAACACTGCAGTGTTTGCACTAAATCGAAGTGCACACAGATGTTAAAAATAAATACCCCGTTAGAATTATGGGCAGGAGTCCACCTCCAAAGGTTGACTACTTCAGAGTGTCTGAAACTTGCTGTTACTTCCACATTCCCAAGCAAATTAGATAAAAATGGGATAAGATGAGTTCACCAGGAATTTTTATGGGGGTATACCTATGATAGTAGTGGCTTCTGAATATGAAATAGTTCTTCAAACAATACCATAATATCAAGAGTTGTAATTTTTACTGATGAGAGACCATTACAGAAGTTGCTTGAGATTTCTAACAAGTCAGCTAATGACACAGTGAAGCCACTAATAGCATCTTCTCAAGATTCACATCAAGTTGAAGTTCCTGATACAACAAAAGGATTCTCAGTGGGAGAAGAAGATCTTATTTTTAGGAATGCTTGAATTAAGAAGATACCATCATATTTGCAGGACTATGCTCTTCTCGCTGAAAATAACATAAGTCTTAATGGGTGGTATGAATAAAAATGAGACAAATCTTATGAGACACTGCTAGCAGAAAATGTGAGATGCAGCTAGTCTTGAGATGTGTCTCGCTGATTTCGTATGAATAAAACTTTCCCCTCCGAAGTGAGATGCACTTCCTGCGTCTCATTTACTATCTGTGTGTAAACAGGTCAACAATGTATTGTTGCATGAATGGAAAGGTTTATTTCAGCACTTATGAATCAATTTATACCGTCAAAATGGAAAAGAAAACATTACTTTTTATCTTGTTTCACAGAATAAAATTGCAGTTGTCAGAAAATTAGAAGTTTGCAATGACCAGATATAAACAACATTTAGAAAAAATTCTTGTCAGGGATTATAATGAAATTTATGTAGGAAAATAAACAAAGTGAAAAGCAGAATAAAACAAAAAATATGATGTTCCATTCACATGACTTTCTCTAGCTGTTCCACACAAAACCATTCCTAAATGAAATGGCCTGTTATTTATGGACGCTCTTTAACTTCTTTGGTTCTCAGCGTCCCATTCTATATTGGGCGTGAAAGATCGCTTAATTTTGCTCAGAGGCCTCTCTTATCAGACTTGAGGTTCTTTTACGTGCCGTAAATCTACGACACGGGACCCACAACTTTACTTCCCTTCCGAAGGAAACCATGCTAAGGATTGTTACGCCCGAAAAAATCCATCGTCCTCAGACGGGTTTGAACCCGCAACCTTGGGTATATGAAGTTAGCATGGTAACCATTACACCATGGAGGGCGAGCAAAAGTCTTATTATTTACTTCTTTGTGAGTAGAAGGGAAATTAGGTAATATAGTAGGTAAAGCATAGTCAAAACCTTTAAAAACTGATCAATATGTGAAACAGAAGTTTGCTTTGCTTTGCATGGCAAGCAGCAAAACGAGAGATGAAACGAAGAAGGCTTCCTGTTTTAGAACAATTAACTTACTTCAAAATTGAAACCAATAACAAGGAATATCTGGAAAACGGTCAACTTTAAAAGAAAAAGTATATGACATAAATTATGTATTTTAACGAGATCTACATTTTTTGTGTGGTAAGTTTTTGTCTATCTCTTTATCAGTTTTGCAAAATTCATCCAGAATAATTCTGGAGGCTATTTCCAGAAAATATAAGATATATATTTTATTTCTGATGCAAATACCTTTAATATACAGTGTTTTTAATCTAAATCATTAGAGCCATTTTTGAGAAAAACAAAATTTTCACACATTTTTCCACGTAAACAGTAGTTTGGGTTGGGAGGAGTTTCTTCAAAAACTCTGTTTCCCACCCTTGGAAGATATAAAACATAAATACCAAGTTTGGTATTTGCAATTTTTACTTTAATCTATTTAATAATTAATAAACAACAAATTCATTCCAATCAATAAAACTTTCCTTTGAGCTCTGCTGCCTCTCCCACACACACCGACCTATTTCTAATTTTTTTAAATCAGGGGACCTTAAAACATATTACCGATGAAATCTCAACATCAAATTTTTGTGTGGAATAAAATACCATGAACTTTATATGTACATTCATGCTAGTGAAAGTAAAAAGCAAACGCTTTATAAAGAACAACAAGCCTGTACACACGAAAGAATAAAAAAAAAAAAAAGGCCTTGAGAAACAAATCCTCTGAAAACAGTGAAAATTAAGAATAAAACATTAAAAGAGTATTATTTTACATATCTATTATTTATTTAGTTACTTTGTAATAGACATGCTTCTATTAAAATTCCACTGTGTTAAGCAGTGCAAAAACCTATTTTTGTAGAACATAAAACAACTGTCATATCTCATGTGCCATAAAAGACAAAGATAACAGACATGAGCAGTACTTTTATATGTATTAATTTGTAACTGTCAATGAAACTAATAATTTAATAACCCTCGTAATAACTTAATTGAAATAACTCAAAAAATTGTACTTATTAAAATACCTGCAGTTCCTGTTAAATATATTATTGTAACATTGCCTTGATTATAAAAGCCTACTCGTGTAATCACTTTTTATTTTTGCTATTTGGGTCCCCTTTCCCTAATATACCTGCTTCCTCTCCATCTTGCCTGCGGTGCCAGAGCAGTAAAAGTGGGCGTTAAACACTACCAAAAAAAAAAAAATAATTCCTCTCCATCATCACCATAATCAACCTTATGTTCATGATCAACATTATAAGTTGATCTTCCTGCTGTTACTCCTCTCCACAGTCTTGCATCAAGAATCTCGTAGTCATGTTCCTCTAAATGTTTATTATGGAGAACCATACAATATACATAAACGAAGATAATGTTACTTGTTATTAAATTATTTTAAAACTCTTTTCCTGGCAAAATATCTGTGTATTATAACACGTTCCTTGGCGAGATACCTACATAGGGTGTTTAAGAAATAGCGCATTCATATCATCATCATCATTATCGATATTTCTGTAGACATCTGAATTTTGCTCCTGAATAGAACCATCACACTTATAAACAATGCCTTTTTTGGTAATGATTTTGCTTACATGAAATTTCTGTTTTTTATTATTATGATAGGGTGTAATCTAAAGCTCCAATAATTGCATCACAGAATGTATTGCGCCCTTACGAAGTTGCAGCAAACTTTCCAAAAGGCTATGGATACTGAATGCAGATAGGCCTCTGTATCTTCTGGATGCCACACTGAATTCCAGGATTTACTACTTGCGGTCGAATGGTCAGCATTCTAGCTTCCCACCCAAAGGTCCTGGGTTCGATTTTCGACTGTGGCAGGAAATTCCTTTTTAACTACAACCATCTTCTATACCTACAGAGTCTCTAAGTATACACACATGCGTGTGTGTGTATGTTTAATATAATGTGTGTAAACTAAAAATGCTGTTAAGAACCTTACAGTTCAACGAAAAATCACCTGCAGTTGTTTCTAAACTCAACTCCTCAATATGACTACAGAAGTTAAAGGGGGTTATATAAATGAAAAAAATAACGACAATAATATTCTAATCTTTGCTCCTTTGCTTAAAGCTATATCTCTTGTTCCTGTTGCTTCGGGAAGAAAATGTTGCACAAGCCACTGTAATATTTTGCTTTAATCTTGAAGTTTGTTATAATTTAGTTCTTCAGAATTCCCCCTGATTTAATAAAGCTTCCTTCTGCGCTCAAAAAGCATCAAAACTGGTACCAAATCTGCACATAATTTGTCATAAGAAGCTGCATCTCAAGTGTTGAGACACCTACGAAGGTGACTTAAAAAATCAAGAGATGCGTCTCATGAAAGTGAGACATGGCGACTACTTTTTATTCATTCCAAAACCAGAGACACGTCTCATTACATAAGCGCGTGAGACATTGGTTGCGATCAAGGTCGCCTCCATCTTGAGTTGTCGAGTTTTATTCATACGAAAGTGAGACACGTCTCGAAAATTACAAGTTTTGAGACATAATTCATCTTTATTCATACCACTCAATGAAGCATTAGTTTGCATGTTTTTGTTTGCAGTTTTTTTTATTAATAAACATTCTGTTTAAGGCACTGAATAATCTACCTGCTGTGGAAACTACTCTATTATTAATTTCTTTGCTATTTTACCATTGCTGTTGAATACAATAACAACTTGTTCGTAAACTTACGTAAACAAATGTATAATACTGCCAAGTGTAGACATGTTGTAATGTTATTGACATACTGCACTTTTCTCTGAACATTATTCACATCATAACAATGTATCTTTTTATCAGGGGAAGATAATGGTTATCTTAATTTAAGGGCTATTGAAGTTATATTAAGCAAATAAATATCTGAAATTAAATTACTTACTGGAACACCATATGTCAAAAATCCAAAGCGACCTTCTTTGTCATCTATGCTTTTTTCAGACATATTTAGGCTTCTAGATTCCATAGCAACCTGATCCCAAGCTGCACCCGAGATGGGAACAAATCCAGAATTCCTAACATTGCAAAAAAATAAACATAGATTAATATATCAAAGTATTAGCTTTAATATGGCATTAGCTTATTTTTATTATATACAGGTTTAAACATTAATAAAAGGTTATGTACGAGGGCTGCTAGATAAGTATTGAGACATAGAATATTGGCCACCTTGGGGAAAGCATTGTTGCTGTGTCAAAATAACTGACTCATTGGTAATGCATGGTAGCAATCAGAGCATTGTTTTGTCATTCATTTTCCCTCTTTTCATGTTTGAAGTCTGGAAAGTGTGAATGTTCTTGCAAGTGCACTGGCAACATTTTCATGCAATGATCTTATATGGTTTCAAATGTGGTTTAAATGAATTACAGTCACTTGAGCATTTGAGGGGAGCCTTTGGGGACGTTCTCCATTTGCGCTCCGCTGGAGAATTCAAGAGGAGGTGACAATCTCTTAAAGATGAAGAGAAGAGTGGTAGAGCAACAACAGTAGTGACTGAGAAAAACATCACCTCTGTGGAAACAATGTTTAGGGAAGATTCAAATCTATCCTACAAGGACAATGAGTATGGATTAGTGATTAGGTCATCATCCTTCATGAACACTTTCTGTAAGATAGGTGCCACACAATTTATCTGAAACACAGAAGCTGCAAAGATGTAATTGTGGAAAGTCTCTCAGATATTGTTACAGTTGACGAAACATGGATATATTAGTACGACTCTAAACAAAACTCAGTCCTCCATTGGGTGTCTCCAGATGACTACCCACCGGTCAAAGTCAAGAGTTGCCTCTTTCTTCTCCACAAGTGGTAATTTGGCAACAGTTATGCTCAAAAAACAGAAAACTGTTACCACACATAGAAGTTTGCCTTAAAATCCAAGAAAAGCTTCCAAAGACAGGACTTTTGTTGCATCATAATAATGCATCAGCTCATAAGGCTAATGTAACGACGGAGATTCTGCAAGTAACTGCGGTAAAACTATTGACTCATCCACCCTATATTCCTGATTTGGCCGCATGCAACTTCTTTCTAGTCCCTACGGTGAAAAACTGGCTTCAATATCACCAAATTTTCTAGCCCTAAAGAAGCTGTTGCAACATACAAAGAGAAGTTATGTGCTGCTAGAAGCTGAGTGATGTGGATGCTTCCAGAAGGGCTATAAAATTCACAAAACAGGGTAAAAATTTGGGCTTATAAAAGGTGAGGAGGTTAAATGGGAGCCATTGAAAGTTAGGCATAAGAAACAGAGGTTTTGCACATTATTTAAAGGTTATGCTGGTTTAAATGTATAGGTAGACATTGCTGACAGACTAGAGAACCCAACATATTATTCATGAAGTGATCATTGATTCAAAATTAAGAGTAGAAGGTCTATGAGTATGAGGATCGGCTGATAAGTCCAGGGGCTCACACAGATATGGCGCCACTAGGTCAGTTAGATGGTAGCATTGTATAATTTAGCTCTAGACTAGCTTGTATTCATAGTTACAGGTCAGTAGCTTGTTTAGTTTTCGAATGACAGCATTTTAAACAAGACACTTTAGAGTTTTGACGAAAATGGAGGATTTGGAAAAATGAGCAGTGATTAAATACTTCCATTTGAAAGGCTTAACACCTAAGAACCCTCAACACCTAAAGAAATCAAGGAGGGAATGGATAGTACATTGAAATACTCTGCCCCTTCATATTCAATGATTAAAAGAGAGTTGCAGAGTTTAATATGGGACGTACGGGCACTAGTGATGAGCTTGCCCTGGACGTTCTGTAGAAGTGACAACTCCAGAGAGCATTGAAAAAATCCATCATTTAGTACTAGAAGACCGCAGATTAAAGTTGTTTGAGATAGCAGAGGCTGTAAACATATCAAAAGTACATGCAGATAATATTTTAAATAATTTTTGGGCCTTCACAAGGTCTGTGCAAGTTGGGTGCTGCGTTTGTTGACACCTGATCAAAAGTTGCAAAGAAAACTTTTTCCCTTAAGAATGTGGAGCTCTACCATAAAAATCCCAGTGCATTTTTGAGACGGCTTATTACCATGGATGAAACTCTAATACATCACTACACTCCAGAAAGTAAACCACAGTCGAAACAGTGAATTGCGCCAGGTGAACCAACTCCAAAAAGGTAAAGTCAATTTGACAGCTAACAAGTTTATGGAAGTGATTTCTGAGATGCACAGGGAACTATTTTTATTGATTACTTGGAAAAGGGTAAAAGTATCACTGGTGGCCACTACGCAAGCTTACTGCAATGTTTGAGTGATGAGGTGAAAAGAAAAAGACCTCTTTTGGCAAAAAAAAATCTTGTTTCATCATGACAATGCTCTGGCCCATCCTTAGTCATTGCAATGGGAAAAATGTGCGAATTAAAGTTGGAATTGCTTGAACTTCCACCTATTCACCAGATCTAGCACTCAGTGATTACCACCTATTCCCAAACCTCAAAAAATTTCTTAGAGGACGATTTCACAGCAACATGGAGGTCATTGATGTGGTAAACAGCTATTTTGAGGACCTTGATAAATCGCACTACATAGATGGTTTAATTAAATTAAAACACCCATATGACAAATGTATTAGCCTTTCTGGAGAATATGTTGAGAAATAAAGTAAAAAAAGAATTTTTAAATGCTGTTTTAATTGAGAGGCTCTGGACTTATCAGACAACCCTAGTATCTTTATTTGCTGCCTCAATACTTTTCTAGTGACCCTTGTGTGCAGAGTATTTCTGACTCACAAATACATTCCTAACAATCTTTGCTGTCTAGTATATTTGTAATGAAGAAGTTTAACAAATATAATAATAATAATAATAATAATAATAATAACAATAATAATAATAACAACATCAATAATAATCCTCATCATCAAATAATAGACAAATGAAAATAGCAGATTAAAATCTCCATTACTGCCTGAATAAGGAAAATCATTTAAATGCTGATTATCTAGCAATTGTTTTGCTGTTTAACATAATAAAAATAGTTGTAGTTTCTAGCTTGTGTGCAAGCTTGATATTAAAGATAACGTCTAAGCACATGTTAATTTCAATAAAGTATTATTACTATATAATTTTCATTATACAGATAATATGATGATGGCATTCTAGAATTTTAATATTATTTATGAATAACTTATTCAACACTAAACAGGCAGTTGTGTTGTACACTTTATGGTATGAAATGACACTTAAAACAGTGCATTTCATGCTGCATTCAGTAAAGTTGAGTTACCTAACAGAATATAGAGGCTTTGAAAATCAATCTTTAGTGTGAGCTTCTCATCTGTGCAGAGTAACTTACTCCAAAAGCAATTCTATTAATACTTACAGCCTACTAACAGAAGAAGAGGTGACCGACTCTGCCTACTATGGATTAGGGCAGGAACAATTTTAATAAAACAAATAATGGTTATTTATGTTTACATTCTTAAGACCCCCATAAAGAAGGCATCATCACCAAATGATTTTTTTTATTTATTAGAGTGGAGCAAATCTTAATCTTATTTAATGTTTTCTAGCCATAATGACTGTCTCTTTATGTGAGCAACTATAACATTAAAAGCACTGAATGTGGGTGACAGAAGTTAACATGGTTGTTCAAAATCCATCAGAACCATCTACCTGACTGAGGGTTTTCCAGATTTCCTTCAGTAGGCCTAGAATTTTTCCACCCAAAATTTACTTTTCTAATTATCATTTAATTGTAGCATTATCAGTACCACCAGTAGAATTGTATATAGTAAAAAAAAAAAAAAATCTGATGTGTTCCATTCACGTGACTTTCTTTACATCTCTGCAGTAAATTATTGTTAAAGAGCTTATGCTTCTATTTACTTCATGCTAATCCAGAAAAAATTAGCAGAAATAGTTTTATTACTTGCTTCCTTGTAAGTAGAAGGGAAATAAGGGAGTATCATAGGTTAAAGTGATAGTCAAAAGCTGGTTGCTATGTGACTGAAGTTCCTTTGTTTGTATGGACATGAGTTGACAAATTTCTGTATGAGAAAAGCATAAGTTTTTCAAAGCTGAAACCAAAAACTAGGGATATCTAAATAATGTTCAATTCCACGAAAAAAATATATATGACATAAATTGTGTGTTTTAATTTTCTCTACACTTTTGGTTTAGCACTGATGCAAAATTCCGTAAAATTCATCCAGAACAAAGTAGTCTTCAGAGGCTATTCAAGATATACATTATATTTGTCAGGTAAATATCTTTAATATGCAATATTTTAATCAAAATTGTTAGAGCCATTTTAGAGAAAATCAAAATATCGAAAAAAGTTCCATGTAAAGGGTAATTAGGGGTGGAGGGATTTTCTTGAAAATTTTTTTGTGCAAGTGGGTGGTGTGAGCAGAGCTCATCTGAACTAAGGATGAACTGGCATTGACTCTCAAATGTGACATGTGTGCAAAAGTAAGATATTCAAAGTTCCTACTACTTTAAACATACATCTACTACTGCATTACACATATGTGCTACTCTACACATATCCCAGAGATGGAATGGTCAGGTGCAACCACAAAGCCCCTTTTTATTGTTAAATTTGCCTTGTCCCCCCATTTTAGTAAGTAGATTCTCCACATTCCATCAGCTTTTTCTCACATTTTATATATATTATTATGCATTTAAACAAACTATATACACCCATTAATGGATTTTTTGTTTTTACTTGCAATACCTAGTAAAAAAATTATATGTTCTCAAAACAGATACTTTTGTTTGTCTTAATCCTATGTTACACACAATAATGATTTGCAGTTTATGCAGTTGTTTTAAGGAAGGTGCCACCACTTAAAACAAAAGATTTTAAGCATCATACTTACGTTTCATGTGTTTCTAAAGAATTACAGGTGACTGTTGAGACAAATAAAATGAAAACTCCTAGTGATTCTTTGGTATGCATCCTAAAAAATAATTAATAGAGGAATTAATAAATGGTAGAATCTCCTATATTATTAACATGTAATCAAAGGCAATAGTAATTTTAATCTTAAATATTGATATTTTAGTGCATGCTTGCACACACACACACACACACACACTCAAAGGTGAGTCAAAATTAAGTTACCACTCAAATGTATAAAGCTTTGGTAATAAAACATATCCCAAAACTTGCAATATGTCAATCTTTTGTTAACATCTATTGTTTATCTCAATTTCAATTCACCAAACTTGTAATGTTTTTATATTTAAAACCACAAATTCATATTAAAGTATTTCTAACAAGAAGGCCACCATTGCATTTTATCCATACTGTTCGTGCCTATTTTGAATATACAATTCCTGCTCAATGAATTAGTTGTGTGGATAATTCCACAATCTATGGGCTTGACACCATTTCATTTCTGATTATGGGGTTATGGTAAGAGAGTGCAACAGCAGGAATTACCAAAAGACCCGGCTGATATAGTATGTGATATTATTGATTCTCCACAAAATGTGTGCATTCATTTTAAATGCACCTGTTAATCAGTGGTTTCTATGTGGCAAAGAGACTGAAACACACAAGTAAATAATTATCGCTTTTGATGAACAGTAGAGACCTGTCATTTCAGTGGCAGTATAATTTTGACTCACCCTGTACATAATATAAAATTGGTTCACTTTATTTTTACTTTCTCTACACATACTATGTACATAGTGTATAGAGAAGGTATTGTATGCCACCCAAAAATTTGATACCGAGATTTCACTGGAAATACATGTCCCCTGAATCCAAGAAAAGCATTTCTGGAAAAAGGTCCATGTGTGTGTGTCGCTGTGCGTGTGAGTGTGTGTTTGTGTGTGTGTGTGTGTGTGTACATGAAATTTTTTTTTGAAAATTTTGATTTTCTCAAAAATGGCTCTAAGGATTATGATTAAATTCTCTTATATTTAACATATTTACATGCCAAAAAAAAATGTATATCTTGAATTTTCTGGGAAGAGCCTCTAGAGACCTCTTTATTCTGGGTGATTTTTATTGAATTTTGTACAATTGGTAAACCATAAGAGATAGACAGAAACTTACTACACAAAAAATGTAGATCACGATAAAACACACAATTTATGTCATATATATATTTTTTTCATGGAGTTGTTTGATTTTGAGATATTCCTTGTTACTGGTTTCAGCTTTAAAAAACTTGTACTTTTCTCATATAGGAATTTGTCGACTCCTTTCCATACATACAAAGGAACTTCAGTCACTAGCAACCAGCTTTTGACTATCACTTTAACCTATGGTACTCCCTTATTTCACTTCTGCTTACAAGGAAGCATGTAATAAGATTATTTCTGCTAATTTTCTCAATTAGCATGAAGTAAATAGAAGCATAAGCTTCTTAAGAATAATTTGTTGCAGAGGTGTAGAGAGATTCATGTGAATGGAACACATCAGATGTTTTCTTTAATTTTTTAGTAAGTTCGCTACTACAGAGCATCTATTAGTAGGATGGCCATTTGTCCCATTTCTTTACACCAGTGCCATCGATTTTAAATTTCCTATTTTATTTATTTTCCAACACTTTACTGTTTACAAACTCCTTCTCATGCACCGTTCTCTTCAGGAAATTAGTAGAGTCATATCTGGCAATCAAGAATATCACAACTCCATTTTATAGTTTTACTGACATGTAAAGGGACTAAATTACGGCACTTTGGCGGCGCTGATATGATCGTGGCAATCGGCAGCATGTTTAACAAAAAGTAATGTTTTAAAATCATATGTTAGCAAATATAATTTTGGTGCTAGGTATAATATAGCAATTTTATATAAATACTGTCCATTATTGCAATGGATGTTTAAATGCAGCCAATACCATCTATTTGGAAAGGTACTTTGTAAACGTTAAAACATGTTATCAGATAAAAATGCACCATCTAAATCATTTATTGCAGAAGGGATGTTAATATTTAAAACGAAGTGCGCTGCTTTCAATGCTCTATATTGCAGACATGACCAAAATGTTTATAAAATAATTCTTAATAATAATAATAATAATAATAATAATAATAATTTATATTTAGAAAAATGACAAATGATAACGTAAATAGCTCTTCAGAGTTTAACATAAAAATAAGGCTTGTTCCTTGTTTACACTATCTATTGCATGGCTGTCCAAACTGCAGAACTGGTCGGACCCTACAAGACTATTTAAGTGGCCCTACTGATTCACCTAAATGATTTCAATGTGATGCAAAAATGAGCAATATTGCTCAGGCGTTTTATCTCATAAGTTCATAAAGAATAGCCAAAAAATACTTAGTGGAAAATCTGGCAATTTTGCATACCCTTATCCAGCAGAGGGTAGTGAAAGCAGGCAGTGCATTGTTAGACTTACAAGTCCCAGGCTAACAAGCAAAACATCACTAAAAGGTCATATTACCTACTGTTATCTCTTAATGTCTCTTTTCCTGCATGTTAAGGTGCCTGTATTTTCCAACCCATCAGTGCTTGTTTCGTTCTCAGCGAATTTACTTGGATAGTGTGTTTCAAGAAGTGAAAAATCTTATGTTTTTCAGTCATATGATTTTCTCTGCATTGCTGTAACAAATTATATATATTTTTCTATTATGATAAAAATAAAGATTAGCAGAAATTGGCTTAATTATTTGCTTCCTTGTAAGTCGAAGGAAAATAAGGGAATACACTAAGTTAAAACGTAAGTCAAATCTTTTAAAAGCTGGTTGACATGTGGTTGAAATCCGTTTCTTTGCAGGGCCAGGAGTTTACAGCTTTCTGTGTGAGAAAAGTTTAAATATTTCAAATCAGAAATAAATAACAGGGAATATCTCAGAAATTGTCAATTCCACGAAAAAAAAAGTGTATGACATAAATTGTGTATTTCAATGTGATCTACATTTTTTGTGTAGTAAGTTTTTGTCTATCTTTTACACTTCACCAGTTATGTAAAACTCAGCAAAATTCATTCAGAATAAGGGCTATTCCCAAAAAATTCAAGATATATATTTAATTTATCAGGTAAATATCTTTAATATATGATATTTTAATCCAAATCATTAGAGCCAATTTTGAGAAAATCAAAATTTTCGAAAAAAGTTCCATGTAAAGGGTAGTTAGGTGGTGGGGGGATTTTCTTGAAAATATTTGTGTCGCATCCTTGGAAGAAACCAAACTTAAATACCAAGTTTGATATTCAACGATCTTTTCGATTTTGAGCTATGTTGTCCACACACACACACACACACACACACACACGCACGCACACGGACCTTTTTTAAAAATGCTTTTTTTTTTATTCAGGGGGACCCAAAACATGTATTTCCGGTGAAATCTCGGTATCGAATTTTTGGGTGGAATGCAATACCTTCTCTATAGACTATATACATAGTACGTATAGAGAAAGTAAAAATAGGATGTGTTCCATTCACATGACTTTCTCTAAATTTCTGCAACAAATTATTATTAAAAGCTTATGCTTCTATTTACTTCATGTTAATCGAGACAAAATTAGCAGAAATAGTCTGATTACTTGCTTCCTTGTAAATAGAAGGGAAATAAGGAAGCACCAAAGTGATGGTGGATATGTTACTGAAGTTCCTTTGTTTCTCTAGACAGGAATTGGCAAATTCCCGTATGAGAATAGTATAAGTTTTAAACCTGAAACCAATAACATAGAATACCTAAAAAACGATCCATTCCACGAACAAATTTATATAACATAAATTGTGCGTTTTAACGAGCTCTACATTTTCTATTGGGTAAGTTTTTGTCTATTATACAAAATTCCGTAAAATTCATCCAGAATAAAGTAGTCTTCAGAGGCCATTCCCAGAAAATTCAAGATATAAATTTTATTTGTGATGTAAATAACTTTAATATGCGATATTTTAATTAAAATCATTAGAGCCATTTTTGAGAAAATCTAAATTTTCGACAATTTTCCCATGTAAAGGATAGTTGGGGTGGGGGGATTTTCTTGAAAATCTTCGTGTCGCAGCCTTGGAGGATACTGAACTTAAATACCAATGTTCAAACTAACGTTTACCTACATGGGACATTTTGCGAAAATGCTGATCTCAAAAATAACTCTAACGAATTTGATATTTTCATGACAAACGAAAAGTATATATCTAGAATTGTCTGGGAAAAGCTCCTGAAGATATCTTCATTCTAGATGACTTGTATAATTCATAAACCATAAAAGAAAGACAAAAACTTACTACACAAAAAATTTAGATCTCATTAAAACAACCATTTATGTCAAATATTTTTCTTTCTTTTTCTTTAGTTTGCCGTTTACGAGATATTCCTTAATATTGGTTTCAATTTTAAACTATTTAAGTTTTTCTCAAGTGGGAAGACAACTTTTGTTTCATCCTTTTGATTTACTTCCGGGAATGCAAAAGAAAACCGTATTTCAATTTGTATATACTAAGGCTTTTACGGCGGGTTTCCATTTGAAGTGAAATTTCTTCTGGGCTTGTAGGCCATGGTAGATAAATAGGATTTACTCTTGACGTGTCGCTCAAAACTCATCGTCGAGTCCTCTGATGATGCCTAACACAGTTTTGAGCGAAACGTCAGGAGCAAATCCTACTTATCACCCATGACCTACAAGCCCGAAAGACATTTCATTTCAAACGAATTTCAATTGTTTCTCATGGTGATAGCTTTTAAAAAACTTGCCTGCTGTATTCCCTTATTTCCCTTCTACATACAAGAAAGCAAGTAATAAGATCCTTCTGCTAATGCTTATCACGATTAACATGATCTAGACCAGTGTTTCCCAACCTTTTGAATTTCACGGCACCCTTGGGAATAACATTAAACATCAGGAGCACCCTTCCTTGAATTAAAAGAAAATTAAGCTTAATATGCTAATTTATTGAAATATATAATAATAACGTACACCGCAACATAATACAGTAAACTTTACCACAATCACTGAGTAAGAATACAACAATAAATTTTGTTCGATTAATGATTAATGTGAAACTTGTGATTGATGCTTAGAGCACAGATATGTGATGTCGGGTCTTACAGTTGACAGTGAAACACGCAAATCATCCTCAAGGTTATTCAGTCTATTTCTTGCTTTGCATTTTATTGTCACCATAGCAGAGAAGGCTTGCTCGCATAGATAGGATGTTGAAAAGGGCAAAAGTGCGTTAATTGCTTTCTTCATTAGGTTAGGGTACTCCTCTCCCCGTTGAAGCCAAAAACTAGCCACCGACGCCTCACTCTTGGTGAACTTACCTTTGAATCAGCGCAAAGATCAATAAATTCCTCTCGTTCGCAAGCAGTGAAATCTATTTCCTCTGCACTATCTACGAAATCAAATGGTGAGACAACCCAGTCGAGATTCGTTGTGGAAATAGTTGGAAAGTACGCATCTATTGCATCTTGCAATCTTGATAGGTGATCACAAATGCGGTCTTTCAGTTTACCCAGATCTTTATCTCCTGCCACATTAAGAAGAGATGGAAATCTCCTTTTTGAACTGCAGACTTCCAAGAACTAAGTTTTCTTTTAAAACCTTTCATTTTATTGATTGAGGAGATTATTGTTTCTTGTCGACCCTGCATCGAAACATTCAGTTCATTCAGCTTATGAAAAATATCTGCCAGATACGACAGTTCAAAACACCAAGAATCACTTAGTAAGAGCTCATGAAATGTGTCTTGATTTTCATCCTTAAAAAAAGTTTTTAGCTGTTCATTAAGTTCGAAAAACCGGTTCAATACACGACCCCGCGACAACCACCTTACTTTTGTGTGAAGTAACAAAGAGGTATGAGCTGCATCCGTTGCGCGACGTAACTGTTCAAAAATTCTGCACTTTAAAGGTCGAGACTTCATATAGTTCACCATTTTCACAACTTGGTTAAACACTTCAGCAAAATCTTCATTACACGCTTTCACGACTAATGCCTCTCTATGCAGAAAACAGTGAGTTATAATAATGGATGGATTTTCATTGAGAGCTCTGGCAGTAAAACCTTTAATTTTCCCAGACATAGATGGTGCACCATCTGTACATATACCACAAAAGTCTTTCCATGAAAGATCATGGTCATTGAGATAGGAATTAATAGAAACGAAAATATCATGTCCTGTGGTTGTAGTCTCCAGCGGTCTACAGAACAGAAACTATTCACTAATATCTTTTTCATCAATATATCTGATAAAACCAAGGAGTTGCGGTTTGTCACCAATATCGAGACTCTCATCTACTTGCAAAGCAAATGTTCTATAAGTTTTTATTTTCTCCGTGACTTGTTCGTTGATATTGCATGACATTTCAGATATCCTGCAGCTGATTGTGTTGTTGGACAGAGGAACTTTCGAAATTTGATTAGCTGCTCCTTCGCCAAGTATTGTTGAAACTATAACTTGACATGCAGGGCCAATGATCTCTTCTCCAAGAGTATGAGGTTTCTTTTTTTTTTAGCTATCAGCTCTACTACTTTAAACGAGGCTTCAAGAGCAGTATCACCTATGGTCATTCTCTTTACCATTCGCACAGCTGTTTTCTACTCCCCTTCTAATATATGTGAAAAATACATTACACTTTTCTGTGACACACTAGGATGCTTTGTTGTAAGATGCCGCTTCAGTTTGCTAGGTACCATGGCCTCGTTGCTAAGTGTTTCGCCACAAACTAAACACACAGGGATAGGGTTTTCCTCGTTGTTATTCCACTTAAATCCATACGCTAAGTAACTGTACTGGTATGTTCTTTTCTTTCGTTTGTCTTCTTTATGTGGTGAATTCGACGGTCCGGGAGAAACTGTAAGATTTGGCTTCTTAAAGCAAGCAGTAGGAGCCGACTGTTCACTTTCACTGTCCTGGCGTTTACGTTTAACAATGAACTTATCCATAACTAAACACTGTGAATCAACGCGAGGAAGACAACTGAAAGCGCCAAGCGGCGTACACTTTTATATATTCATGTCGAAGTCTCGGGAATGTTCGTGAGGAAGCGAGTAGTCTCGGGAATGTTCGGCAGGGTATAGCTGTAATGCCATCTGTGGGATACTAGTGTAACTGAATTATTGGAATGAATCAACCACTATCACCATCTGCCGTGCCTGAGAGTAATTGATTTGACTTATTTTATTTCAAGACCTTACAAGACAATGCTTCAGTAGAAGGTATTTTTTTTTTGTTTTTTTTTTTTTGTTTATCTCAATATCTCGCGGCACCCCTTAGCCAATCACACGGCACCCTACGGTGCCGGGGCACACCGGTTGGGAACCGTTGATCTAGACAAAAGAATAATATTTTGTAAGGAAAATTTGTTTATGGGACAGCTAGAGAAAGTCATGTAAATGGAACACATGTCTTAAATTGAAATAGTATACTTTGGAAGAGAGACAAATGCTTACTAAGGAAACACGTAGATTTCGTCAAAATAAGCAGTCTATATGATCAAGCATATTTGCGACAACCATTTCCAAGATTTTCCGTTTGTTTAAATTTTGTTATTTTAAACAATTCATTTGAAAGAGATATTTTTAACTTAATAGAAAAGATCAAACTAAATAAAACAAATTGGATAGGAAGACCAAGGAAAAGATGATATCGACTAATACCTTGAACTGTGATGACACTTGGAATAACCATAAGATTCTCATGAGCTCGTTAAAAGCCTGGGTAGGTAGGTAGTTCCTGTTGTCCCTTTAACTTCTTAACTTTCATTCCAACTTCATGTATGCTCCCGTGTATAAATATGCGTAGAATTAAAGAGTATCCAGAGAGAAATATGATTTTGTATCTATTTAATGTTTTACTTTTTCTACACGTACTATGTACATAGTGTATAGAGAAGGTATAGCATTCCACCCAAAAATTCGACACCGAGATTTCACCGGAAATACGTGTTTTGGGTTCCCCTGAATCCAAAAGAATCGTTTTTGGAAAATAGGTCCTTGTGTGTGTGTGTGTGTGTGTGTGTGTGTGTATGTGTGTCAGTGAAAGCAAAGTTTAAAAAAATAAGAGACCGTTAAATACCAAACTTGGTATTTGAGTTTGGTATCTTCCAAGGATGTGACATGAAGATTTTCAAGAAAATCCTCCCACCCCAAACTACTCTTTACATGGAAAAAAATTCGAAAATTTTTATTTTCTCAAAAATGGCTCTAACGACTTTGATTAAAACCGCTTATATTTAAGATATTTACATGGCAAATAAAATATATATCTTCAATTTTCTGGGAATAGCCTCTGAAGACACGTTTATTCTGGATGATTTTTATTGAATTTTGCAAAACTGGTAAACCGTAAGAGATACACAAAAGCTTACCACACAAAAAGTATAGATCACGACAAAACACACAATTTATGTCATATAATTTTTTTTTTCGTGGAGTTGATCGGTTTTGAGATATTCCTTGTTTTTGGTTTCAGCTTTAAAAAGCAAACTTTTCTCATGCAGGAAGTTGTCAACTCCTGGCCATACAAACAAAGGAACTTTAGTCACATAGCAACCAGCTTATGGCTATCACTTTAACCTATGGTACTCCCTTATTCCGCTTCTACCGTAGCCTACGTCATTATAATAGGCTGTGTATAATAGCGTAGGCGACGCTTCTACTTACAAGGAAGCAAGTAATACCAATATTCCTGCTAATTTTTCTCATTTAGCATGAAGTAAACAGAAGAATAGGCTTTTTAACAATAATTTGGTGCAGAGCTGTCGAGAGTCTTATGAATGGAACACATCAGATTTTTTAGCATAATAATGAAAATAAATGCTAATTAGGAGAGATATTTGTGCTATATTACGAGATGCAAGATTTTTGCTGAATATTTCCGTTAATCTGAGAAGCTAAGAACTGAATAATTGGAGACAAAGGTAGTATATTCTTCCATTCATATCTCTACATATATCTCTATGTAGGCGGTATCCTACATAGTTACAAAATATAATGAAAACAGCAAATTTTCCTAGTCTACTAACAAAACTTCTAGCAAAAAAACGAGTTATAATACACACCTGAATATCGGAACGATCATAACATCCACATGAAACTGCCCCCACGTGTTCCCCGGACAGGCTTTATATTGGCGACACTTTCAAACTATTCTTGTTTCAGTCCAGCCAAGCGAGGCACATTGTTGTCACCAGACCCATTAGAGACAAACGTAACATTCCCCTCTCAGAGTGTGTGTGGTTGTTTGCGTAGCGTGACCACAATATAATGGACCGTCATCGTAGATTCAGGAAACATTGTTCTTTCTTGTTTTGTTTCTTGCTGTTGTTTTATTTTTTTTCAACGCTCCTATGAAGTTCGGCCAGACATAATTAACAATCACCATTTTTGTTTCCTTCATAAAATATGCCGAGTTTCTATTTAAAAAAATCTGATGTGTTACACTCATATAACTTTCTCTATCTGCTCTACAAACTTCTTACAAAAGATTATTCTTCTTTCTACACAAAGCTAATCGGGATAAACATTAGCAGAATGTTCTTATTACTTAGTTCCTTATAAGTAGTTGGGAACTAAAGGAATGTGCTATGCTATAGTGATAGTCAAATGTTTTAAAAGCTGTAGTTATGCGATTATCATTGCAAACCACTTCTTTGCTTGGCCAGGAGTGGAACAAAAGAAAAACGGACGCTTTCTGTCTGAGAAAAGTAAAAGTACCTCACAATTGAAACCAATAACAAGGAATATCTCGGAAACGGTTACCTCCTGAACAAATATGTAAATGACATAAATTGCGTGTTTTGACAAGATTTACATTGTTTGTGTTGTAAGTTTTTGTCTATCTCTTTTGGTTTAGCAGATAGGTAAAATTCATCCAGAATAAAGACGACTTTAGAGGCAATTCCCAGAAAATTCAAGATACACATTTTATTTGGCATGTAAATAGCTTTAATATGCGGGATTTTAATCAAAATCGTTAGAGCCATTTTAAGAAAATAAAAATTTTCGAAAAATTGTCCATGTAAAGAGTAGTTTTTGGTAGGTGGATTTTCTTGAAAACCTTCATGTCGTATCCTTGGACGATACCAAACGTAAATACCAAGTTTGGTTATTAGTCTTTTCGATTTTTAGCTATGCTATCCACAGACACACACGGACCTTTTTCTAAAAATGCTTTTTTCGGACTCAGGGGACCCCAAAACATATATTTCCGGTGAAATCTTGACCTCGAAGTTTTGGGTGGAATACAATAGGTACCTTCTCTATCCACTATGTACATTGTATGCGGGCTAGAGAAAGTAAAAAGGGGACGAAGACACAATGCATCTTATTCAATTTTTATGGCCAGCCCTATTGGTTTTGATTAGGTTTACGTTTGTTTGGTAGACCGTTTGAATGTGTTAATTGTCGTCGAAAGCTTTCATGCAGTTTACTTACTCGATACCTGTTATACTCCTATTCAGTTGAAGTTTGAACGTTTGATTAATAGTGCTAAGCTTATGGCTGTGCAGTTGTCTGATGTTTTTTTTTTTTTTTTTTTGTTTTTTAATCAAAAGAAAAAACCGGAAGAGAAATGCAGCATTTTTCAGGATAATTGGAGGCAAGATTTTTAACTGCACGTCATCTTCATATCTGCAGAAGTCAGTGTCACATGTTTAGGTCATGAAATAGTTCAAGGTTATAAACGATTTAATCTTTGTATTCCACCCAAATATTCGATGTCGAAATTTCACTTGAAATATATGCTTTGAGGTCCCCTTAGTCCATAACATATTTTTAGAAAAAGGTTCACGTGTGTTTTTGGATAGCGCAACTCAAAAACGAAAATATCTTTAAATACCAAACTTGGCATTTACATTTATTATCTTCCAAGCATTCGATATGAAGATTTTCAAGAAAATCCCACCATCGCAAACTACCCTTAAATGGATTTTTTTTTGAAAATGTATTTTTTTCAGAAATGGCTCTAACGGTTTTGATTACATATAGTATATTTGCGGCATAAGAATCTGATGTGCTCCATTTACATGACTTTCTCCACATCTCTGTGACAAATTATTCTATCTACTTCATGCTAATCGTGATAAACATTAGCAGAAATGGTTTTATTACTTTGTTTCTTATAGAAAGAAGGGAAATCAGGGGTACACTAGGCTTAACCGACAGTCAAATGCTTTAAAATGTGGTTGTTATGGTAAGAAATCCGATTCTTTGCATGGCCAGGTATTGACAAGTTCCTGTATGAGAAGAGTACTACTGTGTCAAGAAAGTTCCGGGAATTTGCCAATAAAACACAAAAAATGAATTATTCATCCAATTTTATTTTATCGCCTTCAAAGTAGGCCCCTTCTCAAATTATACATTTATGCCAACGAATAATCCAATCATCAAAACATTTTTTGTAGGCACTTTTAGGAATCGATGTCAATTGTCCTATATGTCTTCTATCGACTGAAAACGGGTGCCTCGAAGTGGTAACGTGAGCCTTGGAAAGAGAAAGAAATCAGCAGGAGCCAGATCAAGCGAATACGGTGGTTTGTCGATGAAATTTGTTGAGTTTTTGGCCAGAAATTCGTTCACAATAATAGCCTTGTGAGCTGGTGCGTTAACGTGGTGCGGAAACCATGAGTTGTCGTTCCACAAATCTGGCCTTTTTCGCCGTATTCGTTCTCTCAAACGCCGCATAACGCTCAGACAATAGTCTTTATTTACCATCTGAGTGCACGACACCGCGATAATCGAAAAAAACTGTCAACATGACCTTCAGTTTTGATCGGGCTTGACGTGCCCTTTTAGGTTTAGGTTCAGTTGGAAGGCGCCATTCGGAAGCTTGTTGACTGGTTTGAGTGTCAAACTCGTAAACCCATGTTTCATCACCAGTTACAATGCTTTTCATGAATGTGGGGTCGGAACTGACTCGTTCTAGCATGTCTTCAGCAATTCTTACGCGATTGCGTTCTTGTAGAAAATTCAAGTCTTTCGGAACTAACCAATCTGCAACGCGTGTCATGTCCAAACAATCGTTTAAAATGGTACGAATCGATTCGTGAGACACAGAAAGTTCAGCAATCTCTCTCAGACTTAAATGACGATTTTCAGACAAAATTGTCTTCACTTTAGCGATGTTCAGTTCAGTTGAAACCGTTGATGGCCGACCAGAGCGAGGCAAATCTTCCACCACATCTCGACCACTTTTGAATGCACTGTAACTACTCATATGCACGTGTTTTTGATAAAGTTGATTCACCGTAAGCCCTCTGTAACATTTTCAGCGATTCGGCACACGAAATACCATTTGCAATGCAAAATTTGAGACAGATTCTTTGTTCAATATTTGTAACCATCGTAAAATCGCAAATCACCTTTGAGATGAACTAACAAAATGGCGTACTGCAAACAAACTAGATGACAGATGACGATCAAACTCCGCGTGGGTATAGAGGAAAGTTGTATCAACTTAGCGACAACAATAATTTCGAATCCTCTTTTGAACAGGATCTTTAAATGATCAATTCCGGTACTTTCTTGACAGAATGTATGAGTATTTTAAAACTGGAATCAATAAGAAGGGATATCTTAAAAACGGTCCACTCCAGGTGAAAATACAATTTACATAACTTGTGGTTTAAGGAGCTTTATATGTTTTGTGCAGTAAGTTTTTGTCTTTCTCTTACGGTTTTCCAGTTATACAAAATTCTGTAGAATGATTTAGAATAAAGATATCTTCAGAGGCTATTAACAGAAAATTCAAGATATACATTTTATTTGTCCTGCTTAGGAGCTCAATTTTGAGCACATTTGATTTTTTTTGAGGTAGGAACTTTGTTTTTGTTTTTTACACAACACACCCTTCACAAACCAATCCCACAGAAAGATGACAACCGCAACTGTAATAACGTGATATTCTCAGACGAGGTGACACTTTCTTCCATGCATAAGGGAAGGGTGATTTACTGATTGTCTATCATCCAACTACGTGGCTTTACAATACTATTGTGGTCGCGTATCTGTATCGTGTTGGGACTGGATATCAAGGGACGGTCTATGTGTGCTGTGGCAGCTTGATGGTACACTGACGGTGTGCAGTACACAGTAATACTCCATAATATTTTGATTTACTCTGTACGGATGAGATATCCTGATGGAATTGTTGAATTTGTACAAGATAATCATCCTGTGCACACATCTCGAAAGGTTTCAAATTGGTTTTAAGAGAAGCAGGATATCAGAGAGGTAGACTGGCGTTCCTATTCACCAGATTTGAACTCTATTGAGAATGGTGGGCTACGGTAAAACGGAGGTGCGCTCAAATTTACCTGTAGATGGAATGGACAAAAGATGGCTTCTGGGCACAAATTCAAAGAGCTGGGATCTTGTGGCTTCTCATCCACATTACTGCAAGCATTTAATTTTGTTTATGCCCCGAAGATTGAGGGCAGTTAAACGGGCTGAGAGTTCATACACCTTATACTAATTGTTCATTAATTTCTCTTCATGTACTATGTACACAGTGCATATAGGTATTGTATTGCATCCAAAAATTCGATACCAAGATTTCACCGGAAATATATGTTTTGGGACCCCTTGAAACCAACAAAAAACTTTTATAACAATGTCCGTGTGTCTAGCATAGCTCAAAAAACGAAAAGTCCGTTAAATACCAAACTTGATATTTAAGTCAGTATCTTCCAAGGATGCGACATGAATATTTTCAAGAAAATCCTACCACCCCGAACTATCCTTTACGTGGAACGTTTATCGAAAACTTTGACTTTCTGAAAAATGGCTCTTACGATTTTGATTAATTTTTTTTATAATCAAGATGTATATCTTGAATTTTCTGGGAATATCCTCTAAAGACCTCTTTATTCTGGATGCTTTTTATTGAATTTAGTATTACTGGTAAACTGTAAGAGATAGGCAAAAACTTACTTCACAAAAATGTAGATAACGATAAAACACACAATTTATGTCATATACATTTTTTTCATGGAATTGATCCTTTTCGAGATATTCCTTGTTATTGGTTTCAGTTTTAAAAAACTTATACTTTTCTCATACAGGAATTTGTCAACTCCTGTCCATACAAACAAAGAAACTTCAGTTCACATAGCAACCAGCTTTTGACTATCACTTTAACCTATGGTACTCGCTCATTTCGCTTCTACTTACAAGGAAGCAAGTAATAACCTTATTTCTGCTGATTTTTTCTCGATTAGCATGAAGTAATAGATGTATAAGCTTTTTAACAATAATTTGTTGCTGAAATGTAGAGAAGGCCATGTGAATAACACATGGCAAGTGTCGCTTTTTCTAAAAATTCATTAATGGTGTTCAGGGGGCCACACTATTCATGATGAAATCCGACATAGAGTTTTCTAGTGGAATACAATCCCTACTTATTTACCGACTTATAATCTTCAAAATAATTTTTTGTTTAAGCATTCCACTACATTTTTATAAAAGTATTTCAAATTTAATTGAAAAAATCTTGTGTTCCATTCAAATGACTTTCTCTACATCTCTGTAACAAATTATTGTTAAAAAGCTTATGCTTCTATTTACTTCGTGCTAATCGAGAAAAGAATTGTGTGGTGGTAGCGAGTCTGCTTCATATTCAACAGGTCGCTAAGGGTGAGTTACCCGGATAAGGTTTTTTCGAGGTTTTCCCTTATCGTGAGAAGAGGGATGTCGAGTAACTTTAAGCTCCACGGACTCCGAGATCATTTGAGCATCATTTCACAAATTTCATTTATCATCCGATATGGCCAACCAGATTAAAGGACGTTAAATTAAAAAAACAAAACAAAATAGTTTTATTACTTGCTTCTTTGTAAGTAGAAGGGAAATAGGGAGTAGCGTAGGCTAAAGTGATAGCCAAAAGCTGGTTGCTAAGTGGCTGAACTTCCGTTGTTTGTATGGACAGAAGTTAACAAATTCCTGTATGTGTTTTGGTGTAATACGATTTTGTCTCTCTCTTACGGTTTACCAGTTATGCAAAATTCAATAAAAATCATCCACAATAAAAGAAGTCTTTAGAGGCCATTCCCAGAAAATTAACGATATACATTTTAAATAGCATTTTATTTATCTTAAATATAAGAGATTTCAATCTAAATCGTTAGAGCCAATTTGAGAAAATACAAAATTTCTAAATTTTTTCCACGTAAAGGGTAGTTTCGTGTCGCATTCTTGAAAGATACCAAACTTAAATACCAAGTTTGGTATTTAACAGTCTTTTTGTTTTTGAGCTATGCTATCCACAGACATACACACGGACCTTTTTCTAAAAATACGTCTTTTTTAGATTCAGGGGATCCAAAACATGTATTTCTGGTGAAATCTCGGTATCGAATTTTTGGGTGCAATACAATACCTTCTATATACACTACGTAAATAGTACGTGTAGAGAAAGTACAAATATATTTTCTACATTTACAAAAACATTTTATTGGCTCTAGGCTTGATACACTGAAAAAGAAATGTGTGTACTGTTTGGCTTATGCAACCAAGAAAGTATTCTGTCATTTTGTTGCTATTTTTGTGTGATGGATATGTGTAGTGAAAGTGACGCAGATCATTATAAAACGCATTGTTTTAACAGTACTCAGATGTGAACTTGGATAAAAATAAGAGACGAACTTCCCAGCCGGAACGATCACGGCTGTCGCAGCTTTCTTTTCCTATTCTAAGACGTGTTCATACTGGAAACAAACTATGCGAACCCTTCGCTCAATTATATCTTCACGCTAGAACCCCAGGAAAGGAACATTTTATTGTCTCCACATCTGAAATGAAGGAGGAGGCAAGCAAAAGCCGGAAGCGCACACGATGTTGTCTATAAGGAATTAAAATGGAGATACAAACACACATATTGCCAGATTCTCCGTTATTAGCAATTGTTTGTAATAGATTCTACTCCCCCCAAGATATATTTCAGAGTAACTTTTAACATTCGAAAAGCTCTCCAAAATTCTCCTCTTTCTTTATTACCCAGTAACAATTCTAAGGCTATATTACTTGTAGTTTGACTGTCAGAATGCTGATTCTCAATTCAAACGTCTTTTTTTTTTTATAAAAATCTGATGTGTTCCATTCACATCACTTTCTCTACATCTCTGGAACAAATTATTGTTAAAAAGTTTATGCTTCTTTTTACTTCATGCTAATCCAGAAAAAAAAAAAGCAGAAATAGTCTTATTACTTGCTTCCATGCAAGTAGATGGGAAATAAGGAAGTAGCATAGGTTAACGTATTAGTCAAATGCTGGTTCCTATGTGACTGAAGTTCCTTTGCTTCTATAGTCAGGAGTTGACAAATTCCAGTATGAGAAAGCTAAAACCAATAACAAGGAATATCTAAAAAACGATCCATTCCACGAAAAATGTATATAACATAAATTCCGTGTTTTAATGTGCTCTAAATTTTCTGTTGGGTAAGTTTTTTTTCTATCTCTTACGGCTTGCCAGTTATACAAAATTCCAACTTATCCAGAATAAAAGTCTTCAGAGGCTATTCCCAGAAAATTCAACATATACATTTTATTTGTCAGGTAAATATCTTAAATATACGATATTTTAATCAAAATCGTTAGATCCAGTTTTGAGATAATCAAAAATTTCAAAAATGTTTCCATATAAAGAGTAGTTAGGGGTAGGGAGATTTTTTGAAAACTTTCGTGTAGTATCCTTGGAAGACACTTATAAATACCAAGTTTGGTATTTAACAGACTTTTCGTTTATGAACTATGCTGTCCACAGACCCTCGCACACACAGACACGGACCTTTTTCCAAAAATGCTTTTATTTGGATTTAAGGGGACCCAAAAAATGTATTTCCGGTGAAATTTCGGTATCGAATTTTGGGTGCATTACAATACCTTCTCTATACACTCTGTACACAGTACGTGTAGAGAAAGTAAAAATAGTATTTTTTAGTTCAGGGATATCAATGTTTATTTTGGGAAACATCTCGATGCACAATTTTGTAGAGTATAAGCTATAAAGTGGAACACTATTACGGTTTACTATATTCGTTACCACTTTGCAAATATATTTTATAATTATACCACGCATATGTAGTTTTGTTTCTACTTTAACTTAATTCTAATGAAATGATTGTCCAGAAATGATACTAATAAATGATTGAAAGTGTTATCATAATACAGTATTGAAATTTTTACTATTAACTGAAGCTAATTTAGCCTTAATTGCATTTTGACCCAATTTTGTAATATATATTGGGTCAAAATCCACACACACACACATATATATAACATGAAATATAATGAATTATTATTCTCATATAATAGGGGGGCCTAAAATTGGGAAACTTTGTTATTTTTAAGATTATAGTGTTAACAGTGTTTAATATTCATAATCCCCTAATGGATATATTTCTTCAAATCATGAGCTCCTCATGAATTATGAGAGCAAAAAATTAAATTACCACAGTGGATACTAAACAGGTACAATTATATATAATATATAAGGTAAATTATAAATTTTATATATATATATATATATATATATATATATATATCGTGAACACTATAATCTTAAAAATAACAAAGTTTCCCAATTATAGCCTCCCTATTATATGAGAATAATAATTCATTATATTTCATGTTGGATACGGTATAAAATAAAAAGTGTAATTCTCAAATATACTTTTCATTTTGTTGTACATGCAATATCAAATATAGTACAGACAAAAAGAATGACGAGGATTTACAAGATTTTTATATAAAACTCAAGACAAGTAATAGGAAATAAACATTTCTCTCTCTTTCTCTATCTCTCTCTCTCTTTAATATTTGCCCGATACTGAGTAGAAGAGCTATAAATTGCTCATCCAAAACGTCTATATAGAGATTTCGTTGTAACTATTAGTTTTGAGGTCCCCTGAATCTAAAAAAATTGTGTTAGAAAAATATCCGTTTGTGTCATTGCACACGCGCGTATGCGTTTGTGGCGCTGTATCTGTAACTAAAAATGGAGAAGTGGGTTAAATACTAAACTTGGTGAGAATCAGCATCTTCAAAGAATGGGGAACGAAAGTTTTCATGCATTTCCGGTGAAATTCCACTATCGATGTTTTAGTTGGCATGCAGTAATTCTACTTACAGTAGGTATGTAGTAAAGAAACTAAATAAGATAGAATAATATTAAATAAAAAATCTGATGTGTTCCATTCACATGACTTTCTCTATATCGCTGCAACAAAGCATTGTTAAACAGCTTATGCTTCTGTTTACTTCATGCTACTCGAGAAAATCTAGCATAAATAGGCTTATTACTTGCTTCCTTGTAAGTAGATGTGAAATAAGGGAGTAGCATAGGCTAAGTGATAGTCAAAAGGTGGTTGCTATGTGACTGAAGTTCCTTTGTTAGTATAGACAGGAGTTGACTAATACTGTATGAAAAAAGTATAAGCTTTTTAAAGCTGAAACAATAACAAAGAATATCTCAAAAACGATCAACTCCATGAAAAAAAAAAAATGCATATGACATTAAGTATGTTTTATCGTAATCTACATTTTTTTGTGTAGTAATTTTTTGTCTATCCCTTACGGTTTACCAGTTATGCAAAATTCAACAAAAATCATTCAGAATAAATAAGTCTTTAGAGGGTATTTCCAGATAATTCAAGATATACATTTTATTTCTTATATAGATATCTTAGATATAAAATATTTTAATCAAAATCGTTACAGCCATTTAAGAGAAAATAAAAAATGTCGACATTTTTTCCATGTAAAGGGTAGTTTGGAGTGGGGGGATTTTCTTGAAAGTCTTCGCGACGCATCCTTGGAAGATATTTAACTTAAATACCAAGTTTGGTATTTAATGTTGTTTTCGTTTTTGAGCTATGCTGTCCACAGACACACACACACGCACACACGGATCTTTTTCAATAAATGCATTTTTTGGATTCAGGGGGACCCAAAACATTTATTTCCGGTGAAATCTGGGTATCGAATTTTTGGGCACAACACAATACCTTCTCTATACACCATGTACATAGTACGTTTAGAGAATGTAAAAAATGACTCTAATTTAAAATTATATAATTCTCTTATATCAGGTATTAAAATCCATAAAATCAAAGACAACATGAACAACATAAGGACAAACATAATATAATAAAAAACTAGAAACTGGAGGGAAAATTTTATGATAAGTAAGTTTTTCTCCATCTCTTATGGTTTGCCAGTTATACAAAATTCCGTAAAGTTCATCCAGAATAAAGTAGTCTTCAGAGGCTATTCTCAGAAAATTCAAGATATGCATTTTATTTGGGATGTAAATATCTTTAATATATGGGATTTTAATAATAACCATTAGAGCCATTTTTAGAAAATAAAATTTTTCGAAAAATGTTCCATGTAAAGGGTAGTTGGGGTTGAGAGGGTTTTCTTGAAAATCTTCGTGTCGCATCCTTGAAAGATACCAAACCTAAATACTAAGCTTGGTATTTTACCGACTTTTTGTTTTTGAGTTATCGTGTTCAGAGACACACGCACGCACACACACACATACACACACACACGCACACGCACCTTTTCCTGAAAATACTTTTTACTTTGTCTACATTTTTGGAAAAAGGTCCGTGTGTGTGTCTGTCTGTCTGTCAATATGTCTGTGGCTGCATAGCTCAAAAACGAAAATACCATTGAGTACCAAACTTGATATTTAAGTTTGGTACCTTCCAAGGATGCGACAAGTAGATTTTCAAGAAAATCCTGCCACCACAAACTGCCCTTTACATGGAGCTTTTTTCGAAAATTTTGATTTTCTCAAAAATAGCTCTAACGATTTTGATTAAAATATCGTATATTAAAGATATTTACCTGACAAATAAAATGTATATCTTGAATTTTCTGGGAATAGCCATTCAAAACTACTTTATTCTGGATGAATTTTACGGAATTCAGCATAACTCTAAACCGTAATAGATGGACCAAAACAGAACTTACAACATACAAAATGTAGAGCACGTTAAAACTCACAATTTATGTTGTATACATTTTTTCGTGGAGTTGATCGTTTTTTCGATATTCCTTGAATTTGCTTTCAGCTTTGAAAAACTTTGACTTTTCTCATACAGGAGTATGTCAATTTGCCTGTCCATAGAAACAAAGGAACTTGTCACACAGCAACCAACTTTTGACTATCATTTTAACCTATGATACTCCCTTATTTCAATTCTACTTACAAGGAAGCTAATTTTCTGCTTATTTTTTGTCGATTAGCATTAAGTTAAAAGAACAATTTAGTGCACAGATGTAGAGAAAGTCATATGCATGGAACACATAACCAAGATTTCACCGGAAATATATGTTTTAGGGTCCCTTATATCCAAAAAAATCATTTTCACAAAAAGGTCCGTTTGTGTGTGTGTGTATGTGTGTCCGTGTGTCTGTGAACACGGTAACTCAAAAACGAAAAGTCGGTAAGATACCAAACTTGGTATTTAAGTATAGTATCTTCCAGGGATGCGACAGGAAGGGTTTGAGACAAATCCCCCCATCCCAAACTACCCTTTACATGAAACTTTTTGATTTTCGCAAAAATGGCTGTAACGATTTTGATTAAAATATCAATTATTAAAGATATTTACCTGACAAACTAAATGTATATCTTGAATTTTCTGGGAATAGCCTCTGTAGACTACTTTATTCTGAACGAATTTTACGGAATTTTGCATAACTGCTAAACCGTAAGACTTAGATAAAAACTTACTACACAAGAAATCTAGAGCACGTTAAAACACACAATTTATGTTATATACATTTTTTTCGCGGAGTTGATCGTTTTTGAGACATTCATTGTTTTTGGTTTCAGCTATGAAAAACTTACTTTTCTCATATAGGAATTTGTCAACTCCTGTCCATATAAACAAAGGAACTTGTCACATAGCAACCAGCTTTTGACTATCACTTTAACCTATGGTACTCCCTTATTTCGCTTCTACTTACAAGGAAACAAATAATACTATTTCTGCTAATTTGTTCTCGAGTAGCATGAAGTAAATAGAGGCATAAGCTTTTTAACGTTACAGAGATGTAGAGAAAGTTATGTGAATGGTACACATCAGATTTTTTTTTGTATACAGAGGATCCTAAAACGTCTATTTCTGGTGAAATCTCGGTATCGATTTTTTGCGTAGAATGCAATACCTTCTCTATACACTATGTACATAGCACGTGTAGAGAAAGTAAAAATTATCCTAATTTAAGAGTATATAATCCTCTCATATAAGATATTAATTCCATAGAATCAAAGACGAAAATGAATAAAATGAGGACAAAAATAAAATAGTAAAAATCTGATGTAGTCCATCCACATGACTTTCTCTATATCTATGCAACAAATTTTTGTTAAAAAGTTTATGCTTCTATTTACTTCATGCAAAGTTAGAAAAAAATTAGCAGAAATAGTCTTATTACTTGCTTCCTTGTAAATAGAAGCGAAATAAGGTAGTAACATAGGTTAAAGAGATATAAAAGATGGTTGCTATGTGACTGAAGTTCCTTTGCTTGTATGGACAGGAGTTGACAAATTCATGTATGAGAAAAGTAAAAGTTTTTTAAGGCTGAAACAAAAAACAAGGAATATCTAAAAAAAAAACGATCAACTCCTCGAAAAAAAAGGTATATAACATAAATTGTGTGTTTTAATGTGTTCTACATTTTTTGTGTGGTAAGTTTTTGTCTATCTCTAACGGTTTACCAGTTACACAAAATTCCGTAAAATTCATCCAGAATAAAGTAGTCTTCAGAGGCTATTACCAGAAAGTTCAAGATATACATATTATTTGTCAAGTATATCTCTTTAATATATGATATCTCCATCAACATCGTTTTTTCGAACATTTTTCCATGTGAAGGGTAGTTGGGGGTGGGGGATTTTCTTGAAAATCTTCGTGTCGCATCGTTGGAAGATACTGAACTTAAATACCAAGTTTGGTATTTAACGGTATTTTCGTTTTTGAGCTATGCTACACACAGACACACACATACACACAGACAGATAGACAGACAGACAGACAGACAGACAGACAGACTCACACACGGACATTTTTCTAAAGATGCTTTTCTTTTGGATTCAGGTGGTCTCGAAACATGTATTTCCGGTGAAAGCTTGATATCGAATTTTCGGTACAATGCAATGTCTTCTCTATTCACTATGTACATAGTACGTATAGAGGAAGTAAAAAACTAGAAACTGAAGGAAAATTGTTTGAAAATATTTTGACTAGCATAATCATTAGCCTTTTAATTGAGGGTTGGTGTTAAATGAAGAAAAAATCTGAAGTGTTCCATTCACATGACTTTCTCTACATCTCTGCAACAAAGTATTTTTAAGAAGCTTATGCTTCTATTTACTTCATGCTAATCGAGAAAAAAATAGCAGAAAAGTCTTATTGCTTGCTTCTTTGTAAGTATAAGCGAAATAAGGGAGTACCATAGGTTAAAGTAATAGTCAAAAGCTGGTTGCTATGTGACTGACGTTCCTTTGTATGCACAGGAGTTGACGAATTCATGTATGAGAAAAGTATAAGCTTTTAAATTTGAAACCAAAAACAAGAAATATCTCAAAAAAGATTAAAATAACTCCACGAAAAAAATATACATAACATAAATTGTGTGTTTTAACGAGCTCTACATTTTCTGTTAAGTTGGTTTTTAACTATCACTTACGGTTTACCGGTTATGCAAAATTCCGTGAAATTCATCCAGAATAGAGTAGTCTTCAAAGGCTATTCCCAGAAAATTCAAGATGTACATTTTATTTGTGAGGTAAATATCTTTAATATATGATATTTTAATCAAAATCGTTAGAGCAATTTTTTTAGAAAATCAAAATTTTCGAAAAAAGTTCCATGTAAAGGGTAGTTTAGGGTGGGGGAATTTTTCTCAAGAGCTTCGTGTTGCATCCCTGGAAGATACTAAAATTTTGATTTTCTAAAAAATGGCTCTAAGGATTTTTATTAAAATATGGTATATTAAAGTTATTTACCTGACAAATAAAATGTATATTCTGAATTTTCTGGGAATAGCCTCTGAAGACTACTTTATTCTGGATGAATTTTTCATAACTACTAAACCGTATGAGATGGACAAAAACTTAACCCATAAAAAATGTAGAGCACGTTAAAACACACAATTTATGTTATATACATTTTTTTTCGTGGAGTTGATCGTTTTTGAGATATTCCTTTTTCTTGGTTTCAGCTTTGAAAAACTTATACTTTTCTCATACAGGAATTTGTCAACTCCTGTCAATACAAACAAAGGAACATCAGTCATATAGCAACCAGCTTTTGGCTTTCACTTTAACCTATGGTACCCCCTTATTTCGCTTCTACTTACAATATAGCAAGAAATAAGATTATTTCTGCTAATTTTTGTCGATTAGCATGAAATAAATAAAAGACAAGCTTAATAACAATAATAATATACAGAGATATAGAGAAAGTCGTGTGAATGGAACATATCAGATTTTTGAGCTATGCTGCTCACAGGCACGCGCGAAAACACACACACACACACACGCACACACACACACATACACACGGACATTTTTCTAAAAAGTTTTTTTTTTTTTAATTCAGGGAGTCTGAAAACATGTATTTCTGATGAAAGTTCGGTATCGAATTTTGGGTGCATTGCATTACTTTCTCTATACATTATGTACATAGTACGTGTAGAGAAGGTACTAAATGCCCACAAGTGAAAAAGAAGGCTCTCTGTGGTTTAGTTCGATTTTAAGACACTCCTAATCCCGCGAATCACTGTGTATCAAGAGACCTCCACCCCTTCCTTCCCTGATTTCTATTTACAACACACTGCAGTGAACTCCGTGGCAGTGGGCCACTGTGCCATATGCAATTGCGAGATACATTCCGCAAGAGTTGGTAATAGATTTAGGAAAAAGATCTAATTCATTAAACCACAAAGAAACATTAAATTTACATTATTTATTTCAATATTATCTAGGATTTTTTCCCAAAATGAATTGCGATGTAATTTATAGCTCAAAATGTTATAATTCTTACATCCATTATTCTTATATGGTCTTTCATATTTTGTAGCATGTAAAGATGCTGCAATAGAATATATTGCCATTGTTTTCACAATTAACAAAGCATACTAAACAACAAAAAGGTATTATCACATAACTGAAATTATAAACAATACAAATAACGGCTGACATAGTTGTAACTGTAAAAAATCTGATGTGTTCCATTCTCTACATCTTTGTAACACATTATTGTTAAAAAGCTTATTTTTCAATCTACTTCATGCTAATCGAGATAAGTTTAGCAGGAACGGTCGCATTGTTTAGTTCCTTATAAGTAGAAGGGAAATAAGGGAATACACTAAGCTAAACCGACAGCCAAATGTTTTAAAATGTGGTTGCTATGCAATTGAAATCCGTTTCTCTGCGTGGGCAGAAGTTGAAAAGTTTCCGCGTGAGAAATGTATTAGTATTTTAAAACTGAAACTAATAACAAGAAATATATCGAAAACGGTCAACTCCACGAAAAAAAAAAATGAATAGGAGATAAATTGTGTATTTTAACGAGATCTACATTTTTTGTGTAGTAAGTTTTGGTCTATCTCTTACGGTTTACCAGTTACTCAAAATTCAGCAAAATTCATCCAGAATAAACAGATCTTCAGAAGCTATTTCCAGAAAATTCAAGATATATATTCTATTTGTAACGGAAATGGCTTTAATATGATTCTTTGAAATCTTCCTGTCGTATCCTTGGAAGATACTGAACTTAAATACCAAGTTTGGTATTTAAGGGTCGCTTCGTTTTTGAGCTATGCTGTCACAGACACACACACACGGACCTTTTTCTGAAAATCTTTTTTTTTGGATTCAGGGGGTCCCAAAACATGTATTTCCGGTGAAATCTCGGTATCGAATTTTTTAGTGGAATTCAATACTCTATACAATATGCATATAGTACGTGTAGTAAAACACTACCTGGAAATAAATTACAATACAGAGAGAATTACACATGGAAATTACCTTTTTTCTAAAACACACACACACACACACACACACACATACACACACACACACACACACACACACACACACAGAGATATATATAAAGAGAGAGAAATGCATGTTTATTGAAATGCAAGATATGCATTAAGTGACTAAACAACCAAGTGCTCTGTTCATTGTTATTCGTACAATATTCATTCATCATACATTATTATTCAAACAATGAATCTCAAAACATCTCATATTTGTTATCAAATAGAATGAATACATCGCTTACAAACTTTCAGAAAAAAATGAGCAAGCAATAATCAATCTTGTCGACCTCCGTGATGTAATAGTTACCATTCTAATATGTTAACATCTAATACCCAAGGTTGCGGGTTCATAACCGGCGCATGTTAAAGGCTTTTTTTCCGACGCAAAAATCTTTAGCATGGCTTCCTTCGGAAGATAAGTAAACTCATTGGTGTCATATAATGTTTGTTTCCGCATAAAAGAATACCATTCACATTTTTTTTTTTTTGTCCTCGGATGATTAGAACATAAAAAAACTCTTTTTTAAAACTTACTGCTATAATTAGTTTTATGACCCATAAATAATGATTAAAAGATTAAATTGCCTTAGGTATAACATTATAATTTCTTTTGATAACCCTAATGGAAAGAGAATGGGCTAGAGAAAGTTGAAATACGGATTAGAGAAAGTATAAAAGGAGCATGTGTGTGTGTGTGTGTGTGTGTGTGTGTGTGCGCGTGTGTGCGCGTGCGTGTGTGTGTGTGAACTCAAAAACGAAAACTCGCTAAAATACCGATCTTTGTACTTGAGTTTAGAATCTTCCAAAGATACGACAAGAAGATTTTGAGTAAAACCCCCCTAACTACCTTTTACATGAAAAAAAATTCGAACATTTTTAATTTGTCAAAAATAGTCCAAACGATTTTGATTAAAATACAGTTTTCCAAACATATTTATAAGACAAATAAAATGTATATTTTTTAATTTTCTGGGAATAGATCCTTAAGAGTTCTTCATTCTGGATGAATTTTGCTGAAATTCGCATAACTAGTAGGTAAACCATACGAGATAGATAAAAACCTTAAAACAAAAATGTAAATCTCGTTAATATACACAATTTGTTTCATATACATTTTTGTCGCGTGAGTTGACAATTTTTTAGATATTTTTGTTATTAGTTTGTTTTAAAATAATTTTAACTTGACACATGAATATGTCAACTCCTGGCAAAGCAAAGAAACGGATTTCATCCACATGGCAGTTAGCTTTTAAAAGATTTGACTATCGCGTTAACCTAGTTTATTCCCTTGTTTCTCTTCAAGCAATAACACCATTTCTGCTTAGGTTTATCCCGATTTGCATGAAGTAGAGGGAAGAATAAGCTTTTTAACAGTAATTAGTTGCAGAGATGTAGAAAAAGTCATTCTGCTTATAAAGAAACAAGTAATACGGCAACATCTGGCAACATTTATCTTGATTAGCATGACGTATAAAAAATCTTATGTGTTCCATTCATATGCCTTTCTCTACATCACTGCAAAAATTATTGTTAAAAAACGTACGCTTCTATTTACTTCCTGCTAATCAAGAAAAAATTAGCAGAAATAGTCTTATTACTTGCTTCCTTGTAAGTAGAAGCAAAATAAGAGAGTACCATAGGTTAAAGTGATAATCAAAAGCTGGTTGCTATGTGGATGAAGTTCTTTTGTTTGTATGGACAGGAGTTGACAATTTCCTGCACGAGAAAAGTATAAGTTTTTCAAAGCTGAAATAAAAACAAGGAATATCTCAAAAACGATCAACTCCACGAAAAAAGAAGTATGCAACATAAGTTGTGTGTTTTAACGTGCTCTATATTTTTTGTGGGGTAAGCTTTTATCCATTTCTTACGGTTTAGCAGTTATGCAAAATTCCGTAAAATTCATCCAGAATAAAGGAGTCTTCAGAGGCTATTCCCAGAACATTCAAGATATACATTATATTTGGCATGTAAATATCTTAAATATAAGAGATTTTAATCAAAATCGTTAGAGCCATTTTCGAGAAAGTTAAATTTTCGAAAAAAGTTCATGTAAGGGTAGTTGGGGGTCTTGGATTTTCTTGAAAATCTTCGTGTTGCATCCTTGGAGGATACCAAACTTAAATACCAAGTTTGGTGTTCAATGGTCTATTGTTTTTGTGCTATACTCTCCACAGACACACAGACACACACACACGGACCTTTTTGTAAAAATTGTTTTTTTTTTGTTCAGGGGGACCCAAAACATGTATTTCCGGTGAAATCTCGGAATGGAATTTTTGGGTTGAATACAATACTTTCTCTATACACTATGCACATAATACATGTAGAGAAAGTAATAATATTTTGTAAAGAAAGTGTTATGGGATAGCTAGAGAAAGTCATGTGAGTAACAATTCGATTTTTAGGAGGTTCGCACATGTGCGCGCCTGTGTGTGTCCGCATGTCTTTGAACCAATAACTCAATAACTTAAATACCAAATTTGATATTTTAAGTTTAGTATCTTCCAGAGATGTGACACGAAAGTTATGAGGAAAATTCTCTCACCCCAAACTTTACATGGAAAATTTGTCTAAATTTTTATTTTCTCAAAAATGGTTCTAACGATTTTGATTGAAATACCGTATATTTTACTGACAAATAAAATGTACCATTTGGGAAATAGTCTCTGAGGAGTTTTTTATTCTGGATGAATTTTGCATAACTGCTAAACCGTAAAATATTCGTAGAGTTAACCATTCTTGAGTTATCCCTTGTTATTTTTTTTATCACTTTTAAAATACTTAAAATTCTTCTGATATGGCAATTTGCCAACTCCTGGCATTGCAAACAAACGGATTTCAAGCACAGAGCAGTCTGCTTTTAAAAGGTTTAACTATCACTTTAGTCTAGGGTATAGCAATCAGCGTTTAAAAGGTTTAACTATCACTTTAGTCTAGGGTATAGCAATCAGCGTTTAAAAGGTTTAACTATCACTTTAGTCTAGGGTATAACAATCAGCGTTTAAAAGGTTTAACTATCACTTTAGTCTAGGGTATAGCAATCAGCGTTTAAAGGGTTTAACTATCACTTTAGTCTAGGGTATAGCAATCAGCGTTTAAAAGGTTTAACTATCACTTTAGTCTAGGGTATAGCAATCAGCGTTTAAAAGGCATAACTATCACTTTAGTCTAGGGTATAGCAATCAGCGTTTAAAAGGTTAACTATCACTTTAGTCTAGGGTATAGCAATCAGCGTTTAAAAGGTTTACTATCACTTTAGTCTAGGGTATAGCAATCAGCGTTTAAAAGGTTTAACTATCACTTTAGTCTAGGGTATAGCAATCAGCGTTTAAAAGGCATAACTATCACTTTAGTCTAGGGTATAGCAATCAGCGTTTAAAAGGTTTAACTATCACTTTAGTCTAGGGTATAGCAATCAGCGTTTAAAAGGTTTGACTATCACTTTAGTCTAGGGTATAACAATCAGCGTTTAAAAGGTTTAACTATCGATTTAGTCTAGGGTATAACAATCAGCGTTTAAAAGGTTTAACTATCACTTTAGTCTAGGGTATAGCAATCAGCGTTTAAAAGGTTTAACTATCACTTTAGTCTAGGGTATAGCAATCAGCGTTTAAAAGGTATAACTATCACTTTAGTCTAGGGTATAGCAATCAGCGCTTAAAAGGTTTAACTATCACTTTAGTCTAGGGTATAGCAATCAGCGTTTAAAAGGTTTAACTATCACTTTAGTCTAGGGTATAGCAATCAGCGCTTAAAAGGTTTAACTATCACTTTAGTCTAGGGTATAGCAATTAGCGCTTAAAAGGTTTAACTATCACTTTAGTCTAGGGTATAGCAATCAGCGTTTAAAAGGTTTAACTATCACTTTAGTCTAGGGTATAGCAATCAGCGTTTAAAAGATTTAACTGTCACTTTAGTCTAGGGTATAGCAATCAGCGTTTAAAAGATTTAACTGTCACTTTAGTCTAGGGTATAGCAATCAGCGTTTAAAATGTTAACTATCACTTTAGTCTAGGGTATAGCAATCAGCGTTTAAAATGTTAACTATCACTTTAGTCTAGGGTATAGCAATCAGCGTTTAAAAGGTATAACTATCACTTTAGTCTAGGGTATAGCAATCAGCGTTTAAAAGGTATAACTATTACTTTAGTCTAGGGTATAGCAATCAGCGTTTAAAAGGTATAACTATCACTTTAGTCTAGGGTATAGCAATAAGCTTTTAAAAGGTTTAACTATCACTTTAGTCTAGGGTATAGCAATCAGCGTTTAAAAGGTATAACTATCACTTTAGTCTAGGGTATAGCAATCAGTGTTTAAAAGGTATAACTATCACTTTAGTCTAGGGTATAGCAATCAGCGTTTAAAAGGTATAACTATCACTTTAGTCTAGGGTAGAGCAATCAGCGTTTAAAAGGTTTAACTATCACTTTAGTCTAGGGTATAGCAATCAGCGTTTAAAAGATTTAACTACCACTTTAGTCTAGGGTATTCACTTATTTCCCTCTTACTTACAAGGAAGCAAGTAATAATACCTGCTATTTGTTTATCTCGATTAGCATGAAGTTCATAGAAGATTTTTGACACTAATTGGTTTCAGAGCTGTAGAGAAAGCCATATATATGAATGCACCACATTAGAGTTTTTAAAAATATTTTTGTTTGTTATCAACGCTGTCATTTGCCACGATCATACCAGTGACGCCGGTGTGCTGGAATTTCTTCTCGCAGGAGTTCTTTAACATGACAGAAAATCTACTGACATTAGGCTGTCGTTTTTAGGAACACTTAAAAATCATCGGTCTGGGCTGGGTTTGATACCGCTACCTTGAGTTCAGAACGCTAGCACCTAACCAACTAAGCCACCCAGATCGACTAAGACCGTTCTGCTAATGTTTATCTCGATTACCATGAAGTAGATAGAAAAATAAGTTTTAAAATAATAGTTTGTTACAAAGATGTAGAGAAAGTCATGTAAATGGAAAAATCAGATTTTTACTTTCTCTACGCGTATTATGTACATGAGAGAGAAGGTATTATATTCCACCCAAAAATTCGATACCGAGATTTCACCGGAAATATACATTTTAGACTCCCCGATAACCTAAAAAAGCATTTTCAGAAAAAGGTCCGTTACGTTTACCAGTTATGCAAAATTCCGCAAAATTCATCCAGAATAAACATATCTTCAGAGTATTCCCAGAAAATTGAAGATATGCATTTTATTTGTCATGTAAATATATAAAATATAAGAGATTTTAATAAAATCTTTATTGTTAATGTTTTCCATGTAAAGCGTAGTTTGAGTTAGGGGGATTTTTCTCAAAATCTTCGTGTCGCATCCCAGGAAGATACTAAACTTAAATATCAAGTTAGGTATTTTACTGATTTTTTCGTTTTTGAGTTATCATGTTCGCAGTCACACGAACACACATACATGCACGGACCTTTTTCTGAAAATAATTTTTTTGGATACACGGGACCCTAAAGTTTAGTATATTTCCGGTGAAATATAGTATATTTCCGGTATCGAATTTTTGGGTGGAGTGCAATACCTTCTCTATACACTATGTACATAGTACGTATAGAGAAAGTAAAAATCATTTTCACAAAAAGGTCCGTGCGTGTGAGTGTGTGTGTGTGTGTGTCCGTGTGTCTGTGAACACAATAACTCAAAAACGAAAAGCCGGTAAAATACCAAACTTGGTATTTAAGTTTAGTATCTTCTAGGGATGCGACACGACGATTTTGAGAAAAATCCCCCAACTCAAAACTACCCTTTACATGGAAATGTTTTCGAAAATTTTGATTTTCTCAAATATGACTCTAACGATTTTGATTAAAATATTGTATATCAAAGATATTTACCTGACAAATAAAAGGTATATCTTGAATTTTCTGGGAATAACCTCTAAAGACTATTTTATTCTGGATGAATGTTACGGAATTTTGCATATCTGCTAAACCGTAAGAGATGGAGAAAAACTTACCACACAAAAATATAGAGTACTTTAAAACACACAATTTATGTTAAATGCATTTTTTTTCATGGGGTTGATCGTTTTTGAGATATTCCTTGTTTTTGCTTTAAAAAATATAATTTTCTTACACAGGACTTTATCAACTACTGTCTATACAAACAAAGGAACTTCAGTCACATAGCAACCAGCTTTCGACTATCACTTTAACCTACGGTACTCCCTTATTTCGCTTCTACTTACAAGGAAGCAAGTAATAAGAGTATTTCTGCCATTTTTTCGATTAGCATTAAGTAAATAGAACAATAAGTTTTTAGCAATAATTTGTTGCAGAGATGTAAAGATAGTCATGTGAATGGAACACATAAGATTTTTTAGCTATCGTATTCACAGACACACATACGAACACATACAGAAACCTTTTTCTAAAATGCTATTTTTGGATATAAGGAGCACTAAAATTGTATTTCCTGTGAAATCTCACTATCGAATTTTTTGGCGGAATACAATACTTCCTCTATACACAGTGTACATAGTACGTGTAGAGAAAGTTAAAAAACGAATAACAATTTCCGATTTGAGAGTATTTTAAATCTGAAAACAATAACATAGAATATCTCGAATACCTTAACTTCAAAAGAAAGAAAAAGAAAAATAAACAAATATTTTCACATAAATTGTATGCTTTAACGAGATCTACCTTTTATTGTGTAGTAAAATGTTGTCTGTCTCTTATAGTTTACCAGTTATCAAAAACCATTCAGAATGAAGAGGGCTTCAGAGATTATTCTCAGAAATGTATATGCAAATGTTATAAACATATGTATTTTAATTAAAAGTGTTAAAGTATTTTTTAGAAAATCAAAACTTTTAATAATTTTCCATGTCAAGGGAGTTTGGGATGGGGGTATTTTCTTTAAAATCTTAATATCGTATCTTTGAGAATTGCTGAACTTAATTATCAAGTTTTATATTTATCTAAATGAATCCAAAAAGCATTTTTTAGAAAAAGTTCAGTGTGTGTGATTGTGTATGGCGTGTGTCTGTGACAATATAACTCAAAAACGAAGTCCTTTAAATTCCAAACTTGTATTTAAGCTAAGTATCTTCCAAGTATGCGACACAAAGATGTTCAGAAAAATCCCCTGCCCCCAAAATACCTTTTATATGAAACATTATTCGAAATGTTTGATTTTCTTAACAAGTGGCTTTAACGATTTTGATTAAAATGCCGTATATTAAAGGCTTGCATGGCAGATAAAATGAACAAATATCGTGAATTTCTTAGGAGAACTTAAAGTTTTCTCAAACAAACCCTCATCTGTTTCATATCTTTTTTGTTTTATTCCTGGCTATGCAAAAAGAACCGAATTTCAATCACATAACACCAGCTTTTAAAATATTTGACAATCATTTTAGTATAGTGTATTCCCTTGTTTTCCTTCTGCTTATAAGGAACTAAATAAAAATACTATTTCTGGAAATGTTTATCTCGATAAGTATGATGTTGATAAAATAATATTCTTTTGCAAGAATAGTTTTACAGAACAGATAGAACAAGCCTTATGAATGAACACATTAGAACTTTTTTTTTTAGGTTTCAGGCGTCATCAAAACATGTATTTTCGCATCGAATTTTTAAGTAGAACAAGTATGTCTACTATGTACATTGTAGACACGTCACAGAGAAAGTAAAAAATGTTCTCATTCATCTTTCTTTAACTTAACTGAGAGTTTATACATTAGCTGCTTAAAACAATCTGATGTGTTCTATTCACATGACTCTCTCTACATGTCTGCAACAAATTATTGTTAGAAAGCGTATGATTCTATTTACTTCATGCTAATCGAGAAAAAAATTAGCAGAAATAGTCTTATTACTTGCTTCCTTGTAAGTAGAATGGAAATAAGGGAGTACCATAGGTTAAAGTGTTAGTCAAAAGCTAGTTGCTATGTGACTGAGGTCCCTTTATATGGACAGAATTTGAAAAATTCCTGTATGAGAAAACTATAAGTATTTTAATCAATAACAAGGAATATCTCAAAAAAGACCAACTCCACGAAAAAAATGTACATAACATAAACTGTGTGGTTTAACGAGCTGTACATTTTCTGTTAAGTTAGTTTTTAACTATCACTTACGGTTTACCAGTTATGCAAAATTCCGTGAAATGCATCCAGAATAAAGTAGTCTTCACAGGCTATTCCCAAAAAATTCAAGATATACATTTTATTTGTCAGAATAATATGTCTAATATACAATATTTTAATCAAAATCGTTAGAGCGATTTTTGATAAAATCAAAATTTTCGAAAAAAGTTCATCTAAAAGGTAGGGGAATTTTCTTGAAAATCTTCGTGTCGCATCCTTGTAAGATTCCAAACCTAAATATCAAGTTTGGTATTTAACGGTCTTTTAGTTTTTGAGCTATGCTGTCCACAGACACACACACGTGAAACTGCTTTCTAATTTTTGGACTCAGGGACATCCAAAATATATATTTCCGGTGAAATCTCGGTATCGAATTTTTGGGTGTACTACAATACCTGCTCTATACACTAGGTATTTGTACGTGTAGAGAAAGTAAAATTGTTGAATAATGTGTGTGAATCTCATTATATTATTTGAGAATTATCGGAATAATAAACAAAATGAAAGACTGGCATAAAAGAGCGATATTTTACAAAGTTAAAGTAACATGCAGTTTCTTTGTCACGTCGGAATAGTGAGGAGTAATTAAAATTTCTCTAATATCACTTAATGACTGTTGTTTACAAACACGGATATGCAGGTACACAGGATAATAATATAACAAATGACACCCGTGAGGTGAGAGTTGGTATTGTACAAGGAACGATCTCTCAGTGCAAGTTTCACACTTCTTGGCTCTCATAAAGGAAGCGACATTCTCCTACCTCACTTCACTTCCATACAGCTAAATACTCTGTAAAGGTGTTTCATAACTAAGTTGTGTAAGGAACTCAACTATTAGGGTAAGTGTTAAATGTAAGCATATGTAGTATCAAATTCACGAGTAAATATTCTTACAACTAAGGTATGTACCAACTAGTTACTTAGAGAATGAAGACTGTAGAAATAATTTAGGATCCCACCTCTGTTGTGTGAGCGTAGCGTATCAGTTTCACATTCAAGAGGTCACGAGTTCGATTCTCGGTTAAAGTTCTCTTTCCATTGCTTTCCCTTACCCTGAGAAGTCGAATATAGAGTAATGTTATGGACCCCTGATTTGAGCATCATTTTACTGATTCATTTATTGATTGTCCGATGTGACTTACCGGGATAAAGGGAGTTGTTGAAATAAATAAAAAATAAAAAATCTAGCCTTTATACTTTATATACCATGTATATGTAATGCACATATCTAGTAGATAGGGAAGGCATTGCATTCAACTAAAAAATTCGATACCGATATGTCGTTATCCGAAATAAATATTTTGCGGACACCTGAATCCTAAAATAACTTTTACTTTTTCTACTTAGTATATAGTACATAGGTAGAGAAGATATTGCATTCCACCCAAAAATTGGATACCGATATTTCACCAGAAATACACGTTTTAGGACCCTGTATAAAAGAAAAAAAAAGAAAAGCATTTTTAGAAAAAGGTCCGTACGTGTGTGTCTGTCGAAAAATTCGGTAAAAGATAAAACTTGGCATTTAAGTTTAGTCTTCCAAGATGCGACGCGAAGACTTTCAGTAAAATCCCCCACCTTAAGATATTCTTTACATGGAAAACATTTTGAAAATTCTATTTTTTCTCATAAATGGCTCTAATGGTTTTGTTTAAAATACCATATGTTAAAAACACTTACCTGACAAATAAAATGTGCATTTTGAATTTCCTGGAATAGCCTCCGAAGAACTCTTCACTCTGGATGACTTTTACATAACGGTAATCCGTAAGAAATAGACAAAAACTTGCTACACAAAAAATGTCGATCTCGATAAAACACACAATTTATGTCATATATCTACACTTTTCGTGGAGTTAACCATTTCATAGATATTGCTTGTTATTAGTTTCATTTTAACAATATTTACTTTTCTCTATGGGTATTTCTGAACTCGTGGCCATGCAAAGAAACAATTTCATTCACTTAGCAACCAGATATTTAAAGATTTGACTATCGCTTTAGCCTAGTGTATCCATTAATTTTCCTTCTACTTACAAGGAAGCATTTAATAAGACTATTTCTGCTAATGTTTATCTCGAATATAGAATTTAGTAAATAGAAGTTAAGCTATTTAACAATAGTTTGTTACAAGATGTAGAGAAAGTTAATGGATGGAACACTTCAGGGTTTTAGATAAACGTCCGTGAATATATCTGTGTCTTTTAACAGTATGTATAACTCAAAAACGAAGTGTCGGTTAAATACAAAACTTGGTATTTAAGTTTAGTGTCTTCCAAGGATGCGACCGCAAATTCTAATGAAATTCCCTTCACTTCCAAATACCCTTATGTGGAACATTTTTTAGAAAAATCTGATATGTACCATTCACATGACTTTCTCTATATCTCTGCAACACATTATTCCTAAAAAGCTTATACTTCTATTTACTTATTGCTAATCAGTAGAACATTAGCAGAAATAGCCATATTACTTGCTTCCTTGTAAGCTGGGGTGAAATAAGAGAGTACTATAGGTTAAAATGATAATCAAAAGCAAGTTGCTATGTCACTGAAGTTCCTTTGTTTGTTTGGACAGCAGTTGACAAATTCCTGTATGGGAAATGTATAAGTTATTCATAGCAGAAACCAAAAATAAGGAATGTCTCAAAAACGACGAACTCCACGAAAAAAATGTATATAATATAAATTGTGTGTTTTAACATGCTCTACATTTTTTGTGTAGTAAGTTTTTGTCCATCTCTTATGGTTTAGCAGTTATTCAAAATTCAGTAAAATTCACCCAGCATAAACTACTCTTCAGAGGCTATTCCCAGAAAATTCAGGATATACATTTTATTTGTCAGGTAAATGTCTTTAATATACGAAATTTTAATCAAAATCGTTAGAGTCGTTTTTGAGAAAATCAAAATTTTCGAAAAAAATTCCATGTAAAGGGTAGTTGTGGGTGGGGGGATTTTTCTCAAAATCTTCGTGTCGCATCATTGGAAGATACTAAACTTAAATACCAAGTTTCGTATTTTACCTACTTTTCGTTTTTGAGTTATCGTGTTCACAGACACACGGAGACACGGACACACACACACACACACACACACATACACACACACACATACACACAGGGACCTTTTTCCGAAAATGCTTTTTTTAGATAAAGGGGACCCTAAACATATATTTCCGATGAAATCTCGGTATCGAATTTTTGGGTGGAGTGCAATACCTTCTCTATACACTATGTACATAGTGCGTATAGAGAAAGTAAAAATTCTATTATCTCAAAAACGTCTATTACAATTTTGATTAAAATGCCATATACTCGTATTAAAGATAACTTACCTATCAAATAAAATACATATCTTGAGTTTTCTGGGAAGCCCTCTTCATTCTGGGCGACTTCTGCACACCGGTAAACCGTAACAAATAGATAAAATCTTATTGACAAAAAATGCGGATCCCATTAAAAACAAACCTTTGTCATAAACATTTTTACTCTCTACCAATATGCAATATACATAACATGTAGATAGAGAACGAGTTAAATTTGACCCAAAAATTCGATACAGAGATTTACCGGAAATACATACTTTGAGGTCCCCTGAATAAAATTTCGAAAAAGACCCGCGCGTGTGTTTATGTGTGTGTGTCTTTATGTGAGCAGCATAACTCAAAAACGTAAATTACGTTAAATATCAAACTAGACAGTTAAGTTTAGCATCTTCCAAGGATGCGACATGATTTCAACAATGTCCACCTCCCCAAACTATAATTTAAAGAGGACATTTTTAGAATCCCCCCCTTTATTAACTCATGCCTTATTTAAGGCAATAGATATTATTTATGTGTGCGAAAATGATGATCCATAAAGTAGACATTTTTCAGGATATTCGTTTTATAGGAGATTTATCAATTTTTATGCCTCTAACTTCTGCGTGTTTTATAGTGTCAAATTTTGTTTTTCTCGAAAACTTCTAATAGAGTTTTGATTAACACACCGTATGTTTAAGACATTTCATGACAAATAAAATGTTTATCTTGAATTTTCTGGGAATAGCCTCTGAAGTCCTCTTCATTGTGAATGGCTTTTGCATTTTTGGTAGACCACAAGAGACTGAAAATGTAGATCTCATTAAAACGCACATATTTTGTAAAGTTACCATTTCCGAGATATTCCTGGCTATTGGTTTAAGCTTTCAGATATTAACTTTTCCCAAAGGTGAGACGTCATTATTTTTTCTTTTGTTTTAATCCTGGATATGGCTTAGAAACCAGATTTTATAATATTGACTATAGCTGCTAGTGTATTCCCTTATCTACCTTCTACCTATTGTAAAATAAGTAATTACATCATTTTGTTAATGTTTATCTCGATCAGTATGAAGTATATAGAATAATAAGATTTGGTAAGAATAGTTTGTTACTAAATGGATAATGTTATGTGAATTAACTTACCAGATCATTATTATTATTATTATTATTATTATTATTATTATTATTATTATTATGTTAATTTTTGTGAAGTTAATCATTTCCCAGACATTCTTTGTTATTGAGTTTAAAATTTGCAATCCTTGTACTTATCTGAAATGAGAAGTCGTTATTTACTTTCATCCTGGTCATTAAAAAGAAAACGGACAGCGACCAGCTTTTAAAATATTTTTCTATCGCCTTAGCCTAGTGCATTCCCTACTTAGAAGTAACTATGTAAAAATCATTTCTGTTAATGTTTATCACAATTAGCATGAAGTAGAGAGTAGAATAAACTTTTGTAAGAATAGTTTGTTGGAGAATAGGTAGAGAAAGTCATGTGAATAGAACATATAGATTTTAATCCTATTATATTAGCGGTTGCAGAAGCCATATGTTTGTGTTGTGTCGTTCTACTGATGAAATAATTCTTACTTTACCTACAACCTATAGTAGGTACGGGAAGTATTGTGTTCCACCCAAAATTCGATATTGAGGTTGCAACGGAAGCACACACACAAACACACACACACACACAGGCGCGCGCGCACGTAAGCATGCATACGCAAACACGTACGCACATTAATGGACCTTATTCTAAAAGTTTATCCAGGAGGTTTAAAAATGTATTTCCAGTGAAATATTGGAGTGAAATAAAATAAAATCTTATGTGTTTAATTCACATGCCTTTCTCCAGCTGTTGCACAATAATTCCCTTACAAAGGTTATTCTTTACCTATTCTATGACATGCTAATCAAGGTAATCTTTATCAGAAATTGTCTTATTATTTGCTTCCTCGTAAGTAGAAGGGACACAAGAGAATACGTTGGGCTAAATCGACAGTCAAATCGTTTAAAAGCTGGTCCTATGTGAAACAATTGAAGTTCGGTTTGCTTTGCATGGACTGCAGTGTAACAAGAGAGATGAAATTAAACGTCACTTTCCGTTTGAGAAAAGTTTTAAACTTGAAACCAATAACAATGAATATCTCAGAAACGGACAGCTCTACATAAAAAAGGCATATGTCATAAATAATCTGTTTTAACGAGATCTACATTTTTATGTAATAGGTTTTTGTCTATCTCTTACAGTTTAACCGTTATGCAAAATTCTGCAAAACTCATCTAGAATTTAAGAGGTGTTAAGAGGTTATTCCCAAAAAATTCAAAATATATATTTTATTTGTGAGGAAAATATCTTTAATATACTTATTTTAATCAAAATCTTTAGGGTCATTTTTGAGAAAAACCTTTTCAATTTTTTTTTTTCAATGTAAAGGGCACATTGTAGTGGGGGATTTTCTTGAAAATCTTCATATCGCATACTTGAGAGATGCTAATGATAAATACCAAGTTTGTTATTTAACAGTCTTTTCGTTTCTGAGTTATGCTGTCCACAGACACACACACACACACACACACACACGCACGCACACACATGGACGTTTTTCTGAAAATGCTTTTTTACTTTCTCTATACATAGTGTATAGAGAAGGTATTACACTCCACCAAAAAAATTCGATACCGAGATTTCACCGGAAATATATGTTTTAGGGTCCCCTGTATACAAAAAAAGTATTTTCAGAAAAAGGTCTGTGTGTGTGTCCGTGTGTCCGTGTGTCAGTGTGTCCGTGTGTCCGTGTGCCTGTGAACGCGATAACTCAAAAACGAAAAGTCGGTAAAATAGCAAACTTAGTATTTAAATTTAGTATCTTCCAGGGATACGTCACGAAGATTTTGAGAAAAATCCCCCCACCCCAAACTACCCTTTACACGGAACTTTTTTCGAAAATTTTGATTTTCTAAAAAACGGCTCTAACGATTTTGATTAAAATATCGTATATTAAAGATATTTACATGACAAATAAAATGTATATTGAATTTTCTGGGAATAGCCTCTGAAGAGTACTTTATTCTGGGTCAATTTTATGGTATTTTGCATAACTGCTAAACCGCAAGATATGGACAAAAACTTACCACACAACAAATGTAGAGCACTTTAAAACACACAATTTATGTTATATACAATTTTTTCGTGGAGTTGATTGTTTTGAAGATATTCCTTGTTTTTGGTTTCAGCTATAAAAACCATACTTTTCTCATACAGAACTTTGTGAACTCGTGTCCATACAAAGGAACTTCAGTCACATAGCAACCAGCCTTGACTATTACTTTAACCTATGGTATTCCTTTATTTCGCTTCTACTTACAAGGAAGCAAGTAATAAGACTATTTCTGCTAATTTTGTCTCGTTTAGCAGGAAGTAAATAGAAGCATAAGCTTTTTAACAATAAAGTATTGCAGAGTTGTAGAGAAAGTCATGTGAATGGAACACATTAGATTTTTCTATTTTGTTTCATATATTTCCGGTGAAATCTCGATATCGAATTTTTGGGTGGAATGCAATACCTTCTCTATACACTATTACATAGCCTACGTGTAGAGAAGCTAAAACTATATGTGACATAAATTATGTGTTTTCACGAGATCTACATTTTTGTGCAGTAAGCTTTTGTCTATCTCTTCCGGTTTGACCGTTATGCAAAACCTGTAAAAATCAACCAAAATAAAGAGCTCTTCAGAGGCTATTCCCAGAAAATTCAAAATATAAATATTATTTGTGATGTGAATATCTTTAATATACCTCGTATTTTAATCAACATCGCTAAAGCCATTTTTGAGAAAATCAAAATTTTCGAAAAATGTTCCATGTAAAGGCAGTTAGAGGTGGGGGATTTCCTAGAAAAATCTTCGTGTCGAATCCTTACAAGGCACTGAACTTAAATATCAAGTTTGATATTTAAACGGCTTTTCGTTTTTGAGCTATGCTGTCTATAGAAACACAGACAGACAGACTCACGCATACATACACAGACACATACACTGGTCCTTTTTCTAAAAGTGCTCTTTTGAATCAGGGGATCTCAAATCATAAATTTCTGGTGAAATCACAGTATCGAACTTTTGGGTGGAATACAATACCTTCTCTATCCACTCTGTCCAAACGTGCTAGAGAAAGTAATAAATACTCTGGACCTCTACTTACTACAGGTAATTATGACATACTAAAAATTATTCGCTTTGGAAAATTCAAATTAATGGCAATGAATATCTCGGAAATATTTATTTTACAGATTTTAATGGGGTCTACATTTTTTGTGCAGTTAGATTTGCCATCTCTTGCGGCTTATTAATTATTATAAAACGTCAATGAAAAGAAAGGCAATTCTCAAAAAATTCAAAATATATATTTGATTTTTCATCTTGTAAATTACTTAAACATGCATGTAAGAAAAATCGTTAGACCAACCAGATCAAAATACATCTATAAAACCTAAACTATTCCAATATGTAAAATTTCTTTATTTCTAACAAGCTAAAGAATAACCAAAATGTGTATCTAAATGGTATTTTGGGGTGGGTGGATTATTATTTTTTTTAAATAAAAATCATCTTCGTTTCGTATCCTTGAAAAACACTGAGTTTAAATGCCAGGTTTGGTTTCTATCTATCTTGTGTTTTAGAGTTAAGCTTTGCACACACACACACACACACACACGGTCGCGCCGTGGCTGAGTGGTTAGACCACTCGCCTTTCACCTAGACGGTCCGGGTTCGATCCCAAGCGACCGCATGTGAGATTTGCGGTGGACAAAGCGGCGCTGGGGCGGGTTTTCTCCGGGTTCTCCGGTTTCCCCTGCCATCGCATTCCACCGGTGCTCCATCTTCATTCATGTATCATCAGTGTCACCGCCTGCGGTGCCATAAGTAGTTAAAGCGGGCGGTAAACACAACCATACACACACAAATTCTATAAAAAATCTGATGTTCCATTCACATGACTTTCTCTACATCTTTGTAACAAATAATTGTTAATAAGCTTATTCTTCTATCTACTGCATGCTAATCGAGATATGCAGTAGCAGAAACGGTCGTATTGCTTAGTTCCTTGTAAATAGAAGGGAATACACTATGTTAAACCGACAGACAAAAGCTTTAACACGTGGTTGCTATGAGATTGAAATGCGTTTCTTTGCGTGGGTGGGTGGTAGTTGAAATAAGTATTTTAAAATTGAAACTAATAACGAGGAATATCTCGAAAAAGTCGACTCCAAGAAATAAATGTTTATGACATAAATTGTGTGTTTTAACGAGATCTACATTTTTTGTGTAGGAAGTCTTTGTCTATCTCTTACGGTTTACTGGTTATGGAAAATTCAGCAACATTTACTCAGAATAAGCAGGTCTTCAGAAGCTAATCCCAGAAAACTCAAGATACACATTTTATTTGTGATGGAAATGGCTTTAAAATTAGCTATTTTAATCAATATCGTTAGAGCCATTTTTTGTGAAAAAGAAAATGTTCGAAAAAATTTCCATATAGAGGGTAGTTTGGGTTTGGGGGGGGTCTTCTTTAAAATATTCGTGTCATATCCTTGGAAGATGCCAAATTTAAATACCAAGTTTGGTATTTAACGGTGTTTTCGTTTTTGAACTATGCTATCCACGACACTCACACACGCACACACACACACACCCGCGCGCGGGCACAGACCCATGGACCATTTTCCAAAAATGTTTTTTGTTTTGATTCAGGGGGACCGAAAACATATATTTCCACTGAAATCTCAGTATCGAATTTTTGGGTGCAATACATCTCCCCACCCTGAACTACCACTTTACATGAAAACATTTTCAAAATGTTTGATTTTCTCAAAAATGGTACTAACGATTTGGATTAAAATATCTATATTAAGATATTTACCTGATAAATAAAATGTGTGTCTTCAATTTTCTCGAAATAGCCTCTGAAGACTACTTTATTCTGGATGAATTTTACGGAATTTTGCATAACTGCTAAACCGTAAAAGAGGGACAAAAACGTACCACACAAAAAATGTAGAGCACGTTAAAACACACAATTTATGTAATATACATTTTTTTCGTGGAGTTGATCGTTTTTGAGATATTCCTTGTTATTGGTTTTAGCTTTGAAAAACATACCTTTCTCATACTAGAATTTGTCAACTCCAGTCCATACAAACAAATGAACATAGCAACCAGCTTTTGACTAACACTTTAACATATGATACTCCTTTATTTCACTTCCATTTACAAGGAAGCAAGTAATAAGACTATTTCTGCTAATTTTATCTCGATTAACAAGAAGTAGATAGAAGATAATCTGTTTAATAATGATTTGTTACAAAGATGTAGAGAAAGTCATGTGAATAGGAAACATCAGAAGTATTTCTCAAAGATTGCTCTAATGATATTGATTATAATACAATATATTTAAGAAATGATAAATAAATTGATTATCTTGAATTTTCTGCGAATAGCAATATGAAGTCTCTATATTCCGGATGGCTTTTGTATAATTAGTAATCGTAAGAGGTAATCTAAAAGCTCACTATCACACACTGTCTTTAAATCACATTTGCTGCCGGTCCCCATAGCCGCGCACGTTAAAGCGCCTCGCTTTGGGGATCGTTGGCTCGAGTCCCACCTTGGGCATGGGTGTTTGTGTATTTGTCATAAAACAGAAAACGGTAAACAAGGGAAATTTAGGGATAAGTGGGGAAAAAGAGGAATAAGAAAAAGGAATACAGCGCCGGAGTCCTGACCAGACTCCGGAACTGTATTTAAAAGAAAAAAAAAATCACAGTTTGTGTTAAACAAATTTTTTTGACTGCCTCCGTGGTCGATTGGCCAGCGAGCTGAATTCTCACCCGGAGGTCCCGCGTTCGATTCCCGGCTGGGGCGGGGAATTTTTCTTTAGCGAGAATTATTCCCGATCCCCCATAGAGTCTGGAAGTATGTATGTGAGAGTGAATGTTTGTGTATGTGTGTGTTTGAGAAAAATAAAATGGCTTAAACCAAATGTAAAAGAACCTACAGACGAGTTGTTTCAAAGTGTAAAGCCCCCGATATGACCTTAGATGTTAAAGGGGATATACAAATGAAACGATAAACCTTAATCATTTCATTGTTTGTTAGTTTTTTCAAGTGGTAATTTGTCATTCTATTTGTCGTGTTCCAGCAAAAAAAACAAAAGCTAATGCATAATTTACATAGCAATCTGCATTTCAAAAGCCTGAATATTAATTTAAGCTTCTTATACCTAATGAAACATGCAAATGGATAGTACATGGTCGTCTTGATTAACGGACATTTTATTAGAAGAATGTGTTTGTGAAATGCAAGCAGTGTATGTCATGTGAATGCAACGCATCACATTTTTAATTCACTGCTGAGTCAAAAAGAAAATATAGTACTCCAACCAAAAATTCGATATCGAGATACCACTGTAAATACATGTCCCCTGAATAAAAAAATCTGATGTGTTCCAACCACACGACTTTCTCTACATCTCTGCAAAAAAAGACTGTTAAAAAGCTTATGCCTCTATTTACTTCAAGCTAATGGAGAAAAAAATTAGCAGAAACAGTCTTATTACTTGCTTCCTTGTAAGTAGAAGGGAAATAAGGGAGTAGCATAGGTTAAGGTGATAGTCAAAAGATGGTTGCTATGTGGGTGAAGTTCCTTTGTACGGACAGGAGTTGACAAATTCCCGTATGAGAAAATACAAGTTTTTTTTTTAAAGCAGAAATCAATAGCAAGGAATATCTCAAAAACGGTCAACCTCATGAAAAAAATGTATATAGTATAAAGTGTGTGTTTTAACGAGCTCTACATTTTTGTGAATTTTTTTGTCTATCTCTTACGGTTTACCAGTTATGCAAGATTTCGCAAAATTCATCCAGAATAAACATGTCCTCAGAGGCTATTCCCAGAAAATTGAAGATATGCATTTGGTTTGTCATGTAAACATCTTTAATATACGATATTTTAATCAAAATCGTTAGAGCCAGTTTTGAGAAAATAAAAATTATTGAAAATTGTTCCATGTAAAGGGTAGTTTTCTTGAAAATCTTCGTGTCGCATCTTTGGAAGATACTGAGCTTAAATACCAAGTTTGGTATTTAACGGACTTTTCGCTTTTGAGCTAAGCTGCCCACAGACACAGACACACACACAGACAGACACGGACATTTTTCTAAAGATGCTTTTTCTGGATTCAGGGGGTCCTAAAACCTGTATTTGCATTTTTGTGTGGAATACAATACCTTCTCTACCTATTATGTACATTGTACACACATGCTAGAGAAAGAAAAATCGTTACAGATAATTTCGAGAAAAAAAGCAATATTTTCATGTAAAGGATAGTTGGAGGGGGGGGGGGTATTTTGAAAACCTTATGTCACATATTTAGAGGGTACTGAGCTTAATTGCGAAGTTGCACCCCCGGATCAAAAAAAGCATTTTTAGAAAAGGTCCGTGTGTGTGAGTGTGTATATGTGTGTGGACAGAATTTACTCAAAAATGAAAAGCCGGTTAAATACCAAATTAGGTATTAATCTTTGAAAAAAGCAACACGAAGATTTTCAGAAAAATCTTCCCATCCCAAAATATCCTTTTCATGATATGTTTTTTTAAATTTTCGATTTTATAAACAATGGTTTCAATTTTCCTTTAAATTGCGTATATTAAAGATCTTTAATGACTTTTGAATAACTGGCAAGCCGTAAGAAATAGACAAAAACTTATCACAACAAATGTAGATCTGGTTAAAACACACAATTTATGACATACATTTTTTTATACAGTTAGCCATTTCAGTGATATTCCTTGTTATGGTTTCAATTTTAAAATACTTTTCTCAAGCGGGAACCCCCATCCGTTTCAATCTCTTTTGTTTTACTCCCACCCATAACAATCGCATAACGTCAGGTTTCTCAACGCATACTTCCATTTATATCTCTCTCTTTCTATTTTCCATTTGTATAGCCCTCTTTAACATCTATGATCATACATCCAGATTCTCTGTGGGCGGTAGGAAATGATTCCGGTTAAAGGAAAATTTCCCGCCCCATCCAGGAGCCGAACCAGGACTTTCGGGCGAAAAATCAGCTCGCTGACCACTCGACCACGAAGGCAGTCTCATCTCTCTTTTGTTTTACTGCTGACCTTGCAAAGAGAATCGAATTTCAATTGTTTTCATACGGCGACCAGCTTTTAAAAGATTTGACTATCGCTTTAGCCTAGTATATTTCCTTATTTCCCTTCTACTTACAAGGAAGCAAGTAATAAGACCAATTCTGCTCATGCTTATCTCGATTAGCACGATGTAGATAAAAGAATAATGCTTTGTAAGAATAGTTTGTGGAACTGCTAGAGGAAGTCGTGTGAATGGAACACATCAATTTTTTTTCAAGGAGTACCAAACGTTTGGCTCATAGTGTTCCCTGCCAACATAAGTCATATGTGAATCAACAAGAAAAAAAAATGAACAAGGCTTTCAATCCTCTCAAAAAATTACAATTATTGGTAACACTTGAGTAATGTACCAAATCCTACCGAGTATGTAGATATGCACGTACCTGATAGAACAGCAGAAAAGATTGGGTTATTTTCGTTAGTCAGTTATTTCCATTAGGAGGTGTTATTTTTTGGTTTTTAAATATTTTAGAGCTTCCAAATATAAACAATCCGAGTGTTTTAAAAATCTCGAGAAAAAAATAAATGAACAAACGACTGCACATTTTTCTTGATTCAGTAAAACATTACTATAAAAATAATCTGATATGTTCCATTCACATGACTTTCTCTACATCTCTGCAACAAAGTATTGTTAAAAAGCTTATGCGTGTATTTACTTCATGCTAATCGAGAAAAAATTAGCAGAAATAGTCTTATTACTAGCTTCCTTGTAAGTAGAAGCGAAATAAGGTAGTACCATAGGTTAAAGTGATAGTCAAAAGCTGGTTGCTATGTGACTGAAGTACCTTTGTTTGTATGAACAGGAGCTGACTAAGTTCCCGTATGAGAAAGGTGTGTTTTTTAAAGCTGAAACCAATAAAAAGGAATATCTCAAAAACGATCAACTCCACGAAAAAATGTATAGGCCATAAAACGTTTTATTGTGATGTACATGTTTTGTGTAGTAAGTTTTTTCTATCTGTTATGGTTTACTAGTTATGCAAAATTCAATAAAAATCATCCAGAATAAAGAGGTCTTTACAGGCTATTCCTAGATAATTTAAGATACACATTTTATTTGGCATGTAAATATCTTAAATATAAAAAAAAAAATAATGTAAATCGTTAGCCATTTTTGAGAAAATGACAATTTTAGAAGCTTTTTTCCATGTAAAGATTAGTTTGGGGTGGGGGGGGGGATTTTCTTGAAAATCTTTGTGTCGCATTCTTGGAAGATACTAAACTTAAATACCAAGTTTGGTATTTAATGATCTTTTCGTTTTTGAGCCACGATGTCCACAGACACACACGAACCTTTTTCTGAAAATGTTTTTTTTTTTTTTGGATTCAGGGGGTCCCAAAACATGTATTTCCAGTGAAATCTCGGTATCGAATTTTTGGGTGGAATACAATACTTCCTCTGTATACTATGTGCAAGTGCATGTAGAGAAACTAATAATACTTAATTCATACAATGAAAAGCATAATTTGCTTTAAAATCCTATGACTTTGAGAAGCTAAGAAAGCAGCAAAGAAATGTGTGCTAAGGAGACCTTGTTTCGAATCAAAAATTAGGGGAACCTTTGCGAAGAGCTGTGACGTGAGAGAAAAAAATTGCTGTTCATAACGTTTATAATCCCTCGAGCCGTAACGAAATAAGTTTAAGCTTTGAAGAAATTACCCGGAACGGGGTTTGTGGGCTGCCTGCATGTTCAGTGATGTGTCTGAGCGCAGAGGACACGTACAGATGAAGAGCTCTGCAGAGTTTAGCGCTATAGATGCCAAAACAAATCATGTGTTGTGTACGCGTGTTAATACAAAGAAGTAAATTATTTTGGTACGAATGTTTAAGTTATTCGTGACAACTTACCTATACCAGTATATCTGAATTGGATTTTTTTTTTCGATAGGAAATGATGATGCGATTGCCGTTTATTCTTGGAATAATCCTCATCTATGTGAAGAGCTGTAATTCCATGAAGAGCAGGTAAGACATTATTGTAACGCAAATTACCAATGCCACAGACAAAAACGTCGAAGGTATATGCTGTACTAAAATGTATTATTTACTTTAAGGCCCGGAGAGCAATTTGTTGTAAATCATGCTTGATATGTAATAGTAATGGGTACCCTAATTATGTTTCGGGATATCGTTTTTAGGGCAAGAATTTAGCTTCGGAAATGACATAAAACGTTTAGAAATATATACCAGCTTTCGCGGTCTTTATCATTTATCGTTACTCGCAATTACTCTTTTCTTTAAATATCTTTCACTACACTGGCTTTTATCCCGATATTTACAGTTTAGCTTTGTCTTCTTAAAGTCAACTTTAGTGCCACCAGAGGGATTGGAAGGATCGGTCTTACAGTGCGTACATTAGAGATTGGCACTATAATCCGTCATCGGTGTTTCGCTGCGCTGTTAAACGGCTCTTCCAATTGGGTTTACCCAGACGTTGGTCCGGCTCATTGCGCTAATGCCGATGGCCGATATGTGAGCGAGGGGCTGCAAAGTGTTACCCAGGTTTTAGCACACCATTCGATGATTACATTTAGTAAATATGATCGTCCTTTTTTAACATATTTTTTATGAATTCCTTTATTAAATAAATAGTATTATAGTACAGCTAACTTTTCATTTTAAATACATACCTTTAATGTTCCGTTATTTTCTATTAATATTTAACACACTTTCTTTACCAGCAGCAAAATACTTTGAGACACACTCTTATAAAATTCTTATAACTTGACTTGTTACATTCTCCACAAAACTATCCTCTAGTTACAAACATAATAACGATGATGATAATAATAACAACTACACTGTTCTATAAAGTGAATGCATAACACAACATATGAATTATAGAGTTTACAACAAAATAGGTGCACTAAATGTCCCATTAGGATTGTTTATTTCTATTAGGCTCTTCACAGTAATTATTTATCAAGTTGAAACTTTTTACTTTCTCTACGCGTACTATGCACATAGTGTATAGAGAACGTATTGTATTGCACCCAAAATTTGATACCGAGATTTCACCGGAAATACATCTTTTGAATCCAAAAAATAATTTTTAGAAAAAGACCGTGTGCGTGTCTGTCTGTCTGTCAGTCTAGCTGTGGGTAGAATAGCTCAAAAACGAAAAGTTCGTTAAATACCAAACTTGCTTCCAAGGATGCGACACGAAGATTTTCAAGAAAATTTCTCCCAACCCCAACTACCCTTTACATGGAACATTTTTCGAAAATTTTGATTTTATCAAAAATGACTAACGATTTTGATTAAAATGTTGTAAATTAAAGAAATTTACATGACTAATAAAATGTATATCCTAAGTTTTCTGGCAATAGTCTCTGAAGACATCTTTATTCAGGATGAAATTTGCGAGATTTTGCATACCTGGTAAACCATACGAGATAAACAAAAAATTACTTAATAGAAAATGTAGATCTCGTTAAAACACACACTTTATGTTATACACATTTTTTTCGTGGAGTTAGTCGTTTTTGAGATATTCTTTGTTATTGGTTTCAGCTATAAAATACCTACTTTTCTCATGCGGGAATTTGTCAACTACTGTCAATACAAACAAAGGAACCTCAATCACATAACAACCAGCTTTTGACTATCCCTTTAGCCTATGGTACTCTCTTATTTCCCTTCTACTTACATGGAAACAAGTAATAAGATGATATCTGCTAATTTTTTCTCGATTAGCATGACGTAAATACAAGAACAAGCTTTTTAAGAATAATTTGTTGTAGAGATGTAGAAAGTCATGTGAATGGAACACGTCATATTTTTTTGTTTTTGTTTCTTTGTTTGTTTTTGGTAATTTTCACATACACGGTGGATTTGTTTCTGAATATTTTCACTATTTTCTAACAAGCATATCTACTTTTCAGAAGTGTCTTCATTTCTATGAATCTTCCTACACAATGTAATTGTGCAAGAGAATTCTCCTGGGTATAACCACACCTGTATTTGAGAAGTAAATAACCTGCAATGTTCGTAAGGGAAAAGTAGATCCATAGTGGCCAGCGAAAACAAACCCTGCAACAAAATATTTTGATTTTAGTTCATCCACTCCATCTACTCCACCTTTGGTAATGTTGTAGAACGTGATCATTTCAGGGCAACAAGCATCACCTGAAAAGAAATTAATCTCACTCTGAAGTACAAGGAAAGTACCAGGGCATTTTTGTATTTTTTCGGGATATAAGAAACCAGAATTCCCTGTTCCCCAAAAGCAAAAACTACTGTTTTTTATCGTCACCCTCCGTGGTGTAATGGTTACCATGCTAACTTCATATACCCGGCGGAGGACGATGGATTTTTTTTGGGCATAAAAATCCTTAGCATGGCTTCCTTTGGAAGGGAAGTAAAGCCATTTGTCCTGTGTCGAAGATTTATGGCACGTAAAAGAACCTCAAACCTGATAGAGAGGCATCTGAGCAAAATTAAGCGGTCTTTCATGCCCAGTATAGAAGGAACGCTGAGAACCATAGTAGTTAAAGAGCGTCCATAAATAACACGTCATTTCATTTCCTGTTTCTTGTCTGTTTCAGGTATTTACCACGACAGCAGTAATTTCTTTTTTGTTTTTTCTAATCGTCCCTGCTAGAGTTAGGTTTTTAGAATTTCATTCATTAGATCCACAGAACTGAACCAATTGTCCATAGTTACATTGTGCCCAGTATCTTCAATGGGTTGAACCATTCTTTTCACAATGACACTTGGTCTCATGTCTGTTGCAAATGAGCATCCATTAGCCTCTATAAAAGTTATACCAAGATGAGCAGTTTCAAATATTCATGTACAGTTAAAACATGAAAATGGAAAAAAACGGTGAAAATCCCATTACAACTCCCCTTAATTGACAATAAATATAAAAACAAAAGAACAGATATGGTCATCCAATGAATTCATTCAATCATACTCACTGTGAATTTCAGATATTTATGCATAAGGATTAGCAGAGCTGACATTTACTAATTTCCATGGGAATGAATGTTGTATAACAACATCCTCCGACATATAGTAAGCGTGTGACCAAATTTCTGTAATGATTTTAATGGGATGTCCTCCATCATGAACCTAACACCATACAGAACAATGATGTATGATATATGAGTACATCATATCTTAGAGTCACTAAAGTAAGGCCCAAAAGACACCAATTTATAAATGATAACGTATATTTGTAACATGGATGAAGAATGCTTTCATAGCCAACCATTAGTGCTTTTAATTTAGGTGTACATCATAAAAAGACCATTAGTGCTTTTGATTTAAGGTGTACATCATAAAAAGACCATTAGTGCTTTTGATTTAAGGTGTACATCATAAAGAGACCATTAGTGCTTTTGATTTAAGGTGTACATCATAAAAAGACCATTAGTGCTTTTGATTTAAGGTGTACATCATAAAAAGACCATTAGTGCTTTTGATTTAAGGTGTACATCATAAAGAGACCATTAGTGCTTTTGATTTAAGGTGTACATCATAAAGAGACCATTAGTGCTTTTGATTTAAGGTGTACATCATAAAAAGACCATTAGTGCTTTTGATTTAAGTGTACATCATAAAAAGACCATTAGTGCTTTTGATTTAAGGTGTGCATCATAAAGAGACCATTAGTGCTTTTGATTTAAGGTGTACATCATAAATAGACCATTAGTGCTTTTAGGATGTACATCATAAATACACTACTGGGAAACTTGCTTTGAGCCACAAGACTGCTCTTTGAAAACAGGTGTCAGTCATTACTTTTATATGTAAAATATACCCCCAGAAAGCAATGTGGGTCTGAATTTCTTTAGGAAACCCTTACACTACATTTTTGCACATTCTCTGTTATAACAAAGACATAAAAATATATTAGAAAATAGCATTAGGAGGTGTTGGAACATCCTCTAATTCGTCAGGTGGGGTTCATGTTACTTGTTTCCACATGAGGAAGAGTCTTCAGTGAGTGAGGAGACATTACTGTGAGCAATGGATGGTCTGCTCTACAGTCAGCAGAAAATGTTCACTTGATAGCATACAATAACTACTGCACACTTTCAAAATAGGCACAGAGTATGTTTTCCTTGCGAAAACATACTAGGGTCGGCTGATAAGTCCCAGGCCTCACAAAGATACCTTGTCAATATCTTGATACAGGTCAATACCTTGTTTAGTTTTTAAATAACAACATTTTAAACAAGACAACTTTAGAGTTTTCACGAAAATGAAGGATTTGGAAAAAGGAGCAGTGATTAAATACCTCCATTTGAAAGGCTTAACACCTACAGAAATCAAGGAGGCATTGGACAATACATTGAAAGACTCTGCCCCTTTATATTCAATGATTAAAAGGTGGGTTTCAGAGTTTAAAATGGGACGTACGAGCAATAGTGATGATACTCGCTCTGGACGCCCTGTAGAAGTGACAACTCCAGAGATCATTGAAAAAATTCATCATTTGTACTGGAAGATCGCAGATTAATTATGTTTGAGATAGCAAAGGCTGTAAACATATCAAAAGAACTTGCAGGTAATATTTTAAGTAATGTTTTGGGCTTTCACAAGATCTGTGCAAGATGGGTGCTGCGCATATTGACACCTGATCAAGAGTTGCAAAGAAAAACTGTTTCTGTTAAGAAGGTGGAGCTCTACCGTAAAAATCCCAGTGAATTTTTAAGATGGCTTATTACCATGGATGAAACTTGGATACATCACTACACTTCAGAAAGTAAATCACAATCAAAACAGTGGATTGCGCCAGGTGAACCAACTCCAAAAAAGGAAAAGTCAATTTGTCAGGTAACAAGTTATGGCTAGTGTTTTCTGGGATGCACAGGGAATTATTTTTATTGATTACTTGGAAAAGGGTAAAAGTATCACTGGTGACTACTACACAAGCTTAGTGCAACATTTGAGTGATGAGGCAAAAAGAAAAAGACTTCATTTGGCAAAAAAATAAAAAAAAAAAAAAAAAACTTGTTTCATCACAACAATACTCCAGCCCATCGTTCAGTCATTGCAATGGTGAAAATCTGCAAATTAAAGTTGGAATTGCTTGAACATCCTCCCTATTTGCCAGATCTAGCAACTGTTCCCAAACCTCAAAAAATTTCTTGGAGGACGAAGATTTCACAGCAACGAGGAGGTCATTGATGGGGTAAACAGCTATTTTGAGGATCTTGATAAATCGCACTACAGAGATGGTTTAATTAAATTAGAACACCGATATGACAAATGTATGACCCTTTCTGGAGATTATGTTGAGAAATAAAGCAAAAAAAGTTTTTTTAAATGTTGTTTTCATTGAGAGGGCCAGGACTTATCAGCCAATCCTTGTAAATTAATTATTCAGATGTTCCATATATTTGAAGGGCACACAAAGAGAAGAAGTAGACATAAGTTGTGGCCAAGTGAAGTACCACCACACAAACGCAGTAAACAGTAATGAAAAATCCTTGCTAAATTATGTAAACTGTATAACTACTGAAATTCTTAGACTTTCACGGCCGGTGTCAATACTGGCTGGAGTATAATCTGAGCTTGTGGATTATACTCCAGCCTGTATAACTACTGTACTTTATTTCCTCCATGCACTTCCAGTGTCATAATCTTTGGTGAGAGTTTCCATCCTCATCCTCATCCTACCCCTCTCACTCTTGTTCTCTCTCTCATATATTCTGTTATCATAGTCCATACATATTTCTGAGCGTGCTTAGCACATATGTATCTTGCTGCAAACATTGCAATCTGTAGATCCTATTACGAGATTAGACTCTATACCCAAACTCTAGGATGTAGATCATGTCAACAATTATATTTATTCATACTTATTAATACATTCAGAGGGTCAGTTTTGCATAATTTTCAACTACATGTCTGTTTCCAAAAGCCTACTCATACCCTTGCATTCTTAGAATATTCATGTTCATTATACAGGGTTACTACAGAAGAAATAGACAACTTCAACTGCCTGTAAAACAAAAACTATTAGAGATAGCAACCTAATTATTTTGGAGGTATGTTGAGAAACTCTCAAAGTTTCGTTTGTTACTATTGGTAACGCTGTAGTGTTTTGTTTGTTGTTGCAGAAGCTGAAATGGCAGAAAATCCTGTGGAAAAGGCATATTGCGTGTTGGAATTTGCTAGAACGCAATCAGCAAATGTTGCCCAACGACATTTTAGAACACGTTACCACAAAACGCCACCGACTAGACAGTCAATCTACGACTGGTATAGAAAATTCGAGACAATGGGATGTTTGTGCAAAGGGAAGAGCTCGGGAAGACCAAGAGTTTCGAAAGAAAACGTTGAACTTGTTCGTTCTGCCTACATAAGAAGCCCACAGAAATCGACATCTAGGGCAAGCATGCAATTACAAATTCCACAGCAAACCGTATGGAAAATCTTGCGGAAGTGACTGCACATGATGCCTTACAGATTACAGATGTTGCAGTTTCTGAGTGAAGAAGATAAGGTCATATGGCATGATTTTTGCATCGACAAGTTGCATCATGATGAAGACGATGCTGGTTCTTGTGAGCGGATCATTTCATTTTTGTGGTAACGTGTTCTAAAATGTCGTTGGACAACTGTTGCTGATGGCGTTCTAGCAAATTCCAACACGCAATATGCCTTTTCCACAGGATTTTCCACCATTTCAGCTTCTGCAACAACAAACAAAACACTACAGCGTTACCAATAGTGACAAACAAAACTTTGAGAGTTTCTCAACATACCTCCAAAATAATTAGGTTCCTATCTCTAATAGTTTTTGTTTTACAGGCAGTTGAAGTTGTCTATTTCTTTTGTAGTAACCCTGTATATACAATGTTACACTATTATCATTGTGTTTTTTTTTTTATTGAATGAAACCATCCTCTATATAGAAGATGCGAGTATTAAGGTATCTTTTTAATTCTGATCTAAATTTGTTTTTGTTCATCTGCAATTCCTTTATAGAAGAGGGAAGTGAATTAAACTTAACTATTCCTTTGTAGTAAATCCCTTTTTGGAATAACTACAACTTATTTGATGGTCTATGTAAGTCCTGCCTATGTCTGGTCTCTTTGTTATGAATATCTGTATTTTTTATAAACTTTTTTGGGTTATTTATTACAAATGACAATATGGCTAGGATATATTCAAGGCTAATGGTAAAATTCCAAACATTTTGAAAAGTGGTTTGCAGAGTTGGTCCTCTTTCCCCTGTCATTATTCTTATTATCTTTTTTTGCATAACAAACACTTTTCTAGCATTTACTGGCTTTCCCTAAAATATTATTCCATAGGTCATCAATGAGTGAAAACATGCATAATAAGCTGTTTTTAGTATGCTCTTATTTATAAGCTAAATTAAGGATCGGATTGCAGAGCATGCACAGTATGTACTTTACTTTCCTTTTTTAAGTAACATAAAAGAATCTGAAGTCAGTAAAATACAATATTAAGGTACCTACTCTTTTTTCCAGTTCTTTCTTTTGAATAGTTCTTATTAATCATTTCTCTTTAAACATGCAATTAAGGCAAATCCTAATACACAATATAGTAAGCATGGATACAACTTCTTTCTAGGCATAAAATTCATTTTAAACAGATTTTGGAAATGAAATCATATAAACTCATTTTGTGAAAGTAACTGCATTTATATCTAGGCATTGCTTGACAATATATTTAACATTTTGGGTTATTATTGCAGGTACATTCCAATATCAAATATCTCCATAACAAATGATAAGGATGAGCGTGATGGTCGTCTGTTTGACTTTACAACAAAAAACAACAAAATTTCAGTGAGTAACACATTTATTACTTGACAATGCACACTGCCAAAACATTTTACAAACTGCTTTTCTTTTTATTCTGTTTTATAATCCTAGTTTGATAAATATTTTGATTGTAAGATTATTTTGGAAGTCCAAAATGTACCGTTAATACAGGAGTTTTGGCTGTGTGCAAAGGTTAGTACCAAGAGCAAATAAGGGAAGGAGTACTGAAATATTTATTTTAACTTCAATTATTACCAGCAACAGATATTTTAAAAGAATGTCTGAGATTTCAAGTGGATAATTTGAAAAATCATACATGGATTGGTAAAATAAGGAGCAATTGATCAAGGATAGATACTATGTGTACACCTTTTCCTGGGTACTCAGCTCCCTAGTCTTCATCTGATGGTTTCACACAATTTCGGAGGCAGAGCAGATAGACAACTTAAAGACATGAAGTATGCTACACATCCTGATATCTACAGGCTTCAATGCTAAGATTTTATTGTCAGTAGACCCCAGAGTTCATGCAGATGCATGTATGCTGTGTTTCATTAAATAATTCAACTATTTTGCTGTAAACTAAATAACATATTCATCATAATGGCTGAAGGTCTCAAGTAAAGACCGCAGATAGTTGGATGAGCTCTTGCTTCTTCCTCTGTCCATTGCTTCCTCATAAAGCTAGCACCCAAGAAAAGGTGTCTGCATAGTAATCCCTATTGGGATTACTAGAAGGGTGTTAAAATTCAACTGCAGGATATGGATAGGCAAACTCCATTTGACTTAACAAATGACAGGAAACCACTGTGATTTTATAACTAACAATGGTACTGTCATATAATACCAGGAAGCTGATCATTAAGCAGAAAACAAAGCTAAAGACAGCCCTTAAAACTGAAAACTTCATCATTTTGAGGGGGAGGGGGCAAATGCAGATCCTATGGATGAGAAAGTAGAAACAGTTTTTGATTTTGCTGTATTTTCACTATAAAAATTGCAGCTCAATCTGCAACATCAATAATACAATGGGTAGTGTGGTGGTAGCGTGTCTGCCTCACATTCAAAAGGTCGTGAGTTCTTCTGCTCTTGTTCTGCCCATAGTCAACTCAGGAAAGATTATTATAGTGGTAATGCTCCTCTCTTTTGTATATATTGAAAGGTACATAGGTGTAACAGTTGAAAAATTCAATGCCACAGCTGGGATTTGAACACAGTTCTCTCGCTCTCTATGCGGTTGCTCTAACCATTGAGCTACTGTGACAACTTGCCGGTATGGCATTCAATCTTCCAACTGATATATGTCTTTTACCTGGTTCAAACAACCAGTGTGTCTAACTTCAGGGAACTACCTTAATGGCAACTTACCATCATAAGTATTTAGTATCCGGATAATATTAACTTTGTTATCGCCAACATACAGGCTATTTTATTATAATGGTAATACTCCTCTCTTTTGAATATATTGAAAGGTACCAGGGTAAAACTGTGTTCAAATCCTGGCTGTGGCATTGAATTTTTCAACTGTTCTAATAACACTATAAGGAAAAATTGTCTTTTATCATGATGGTGTGTAATACCCTGTAAATTGAGATGACAAAAATTATTTTTGGAATGCCCATTGAATATATATATATTGAAGAAAAAGTAGAAACTACTTCTGCAGTGTGTTGGTCAGTATACCAATTTTCTAACCTAACAGTACTGAAGTTGATTTCCAGTTACAGGAAAAATTTTCCTTTTATTAAGATTACCTCTACCTGCAGAAGTCTGGAAAGTGTCAATATAAGTGCAACTGTCAATGAAGTTTAATTCTAAACCAAAAGGCAATAACTGGAAAAGCTTACATTTAGTTTTTTTTATTTTTTATTTATTTATTTATTTTATTGATTCATTTATATAGCCCCCTTTAACATCTAAGGTCATATTGGGGGCTTTGCATTAGATACACCTCGTTGTCTCTAGGTTCTTTACATTGGGCTTAAATCGTTTTACTTTCCTCAAACACAGTTACACACATTTACTCTCATATACATACTTCCAGACCCTGTGGAGGATGGGGAATAATTCTAATTAAAGGAAAATTCCCCACCCCAGCTGTGAATCGAGCCCAGGACTTCTGGGTGAGAAGTCAGCTCGCTGACCACTCAACCATGGGGGCAGTCTACATTTAGTTTTACTGACATAAAAGACTTCAATAAAA